>JAVIWB010001157.1:0-201771 GCA_031893035.1 Dermolepida albohirtum | reverse complement strand
TATCGATCTATGAAAACGTGATTGTAAATTGTAAACAAAATCAAAACTACATTGTAATTATTTTAAACAAGATTAATCTAGAAAACATATAACTGTAACAAGTTGGCGTTAGTTATCAAATTCATGTGGTCCAATACTGTGCGCCATATTTCTTCGAAATTGTCTTAAGTCAAAAATATATATCAGTAAACTAGTCGATGTAAGGACAATGATTACAGAATCATTCTTTTTACAAAATTCGAACTACGCAATGTCGACGAAAAGTTAAAATTATTAGTTAATTGATATGTTGATCTATGCTTTCAGCAAAATAAAACTTCTTAGCTTAGTGAAGTATTCTAACGAGTGTCCAAAAATTATCGTAACCCGATTGACAGTGACTTGTGAAATGTATTCCTTTTCTAAACATGGGTATAATAAATGACAGACTTAGGATGGTTGCAAAAACAAAAAAAGAGGTTATAGTTTAATCATAATAAAAATATATTTATTCTATTAAAAGAAATTACAGAAATTATTGAATGTGTTCACCGTTCTATTAAATACTTAAATTTATTCTCTTTCACATGCTCTCAAAAGCATTTATTCGCATACTATCGTCATTCTCTTCTTACTGACGTTTAATATTGTCCCTTAAATCATTTATGGTAGTGATACAAAATACGATAAAACGTTAAATAGAAACAGGATTGTATGAAATAGACGGAAAACTGGTAGAAAAAAGTGAACAACCAGGCGAGAAGATAGATTAATAGGAAGATTCGCTCTTTAGAATAGAAAGCAAACATTTGAAAATATTGGTGCCCAGTTACGACAATATATAGTAGAATATTTCTACACGTACCGTAAGAAAGCGATTGATCATACGAAATTTACATGAACACAGACCGCAGCCTAAACCCTTACTCACTGACAAACACCGATAGTTGCGGCTGTCTTGGTCTAGGAAGTATCAGTGATCTGTCGATGACTGGAATAATGTTATTTGGTCGGACAAATCTAAGATAGATGTACCTAAATACAATCCTTAAAGTTGTAAATGCATTAAACATAAATCTAAATACTATTTTTCCTCATAAAAAAATACATATTACATCGTTTTCGTTGCTTACACTGCAGCATTCCAGTCTAGTGGAGGTTAATTCATCCGACGAAGAATTGGAAAAGAATATCAAATGCAGTGCTTCATATCAACAATTAAACACGGTGGAGGGAGTGTGATAATTTGAGGGAGTATAACCGCACTGGGCATTGTCGAGGTACATGTGTGCGAGTATAATAAATGACAATACAATTTTGGACGAAATCCTTGAAGTGTAAAATTTTATGACTACGAGGTTGATCACTATTATTTTCAACAGGACAATGCCCCTTGCCACACGTCCCGACAAATAATGTAATGGTTCTGGGAAAATGGTGTATAATTATTGGATTGTCATGCTCAATACCCTGATATTTCACCTCTTGAAAATCTATATCGAATTCTGAAGAAAAATTAAGAAAACATCAACCCTCATCAAAGTAAGAATTAAAAATGCGAATTATCAGCGAATGCGTGTCATTTTCTCTGACACTATGACAAAAAATTGTAGCTACCATGCCCAAAAGAGTTACAGCACTAGTAAAAGCGAAAGTTGGTACAATTAAATATAGTAGAAAAAATGTAATTGACTAAATTCCCCTTTAGTTAATGTAAAACGGAACTTTTTAAAAATAGTAATTCTTAGTGGCGCCGCCTATTAAGAAAGATATACGTCGGTAAGGTAGATCTTTCACCAATGTTCCGTCAAAATATCATGACATTTGCGTCATTAGGAGAAAAGAAATTGCGCATAAAGTAACAGTGTGTATTTGGCATTGATCGAGAAATGAATTTTGAACAAAGAGCAAATATCAAATTCTCTTTTCAACTCGGTAAATCGTTTACTGAAACGTTTAATTTGATGAAATAAGTGTATGGTAATGCATATTTATCACGTAAGACTGTGTATGTGTGGTATAAACGATTTAAACACGATCATACGGACATAAATGACGACGAACATCCTGGTGTAAAAAATCTGTGGTTACGGAAAGTAATATCGTGTGTGAATTTATCAGAAATGAGCCGAAATCCTTATTGCGATACGTGGGAGTGGAATTAAATATTTCCAAAGATCCAATTTATAGAATTTTGATACAGTATTTGAATCTGAGGAAGATTCGTGCAAGGTTTATACCACACAAGCTAATTGATGACCAAAAATTGCTCCGAATTCACCAATGTACCGACTTGATTAAAGACTCAAAAAAGGACGAAAACTTCAAGTAACTGATCCGGAGACCAAGCGTCGAAACTCTGAATGAAAGCATCCAAGCGAAGAAAGATTGAAAAAAGCCGTTTGGAGAAGTCAAAAGTGAAGACAATGTTGATTTGTTTTTATGATTCGAAAAGCATAGTGCACAAAGAGTTTATACCAACTAGTCAAACTGTCAATGCTGTATATTTTCTTAGTGTTCTGAAGCTGCGCAAAACCTTGTATTATACTTTGAATAAAATAAATGAATTTTACCAAAATAGTAAGCTTTTGTTTTTCAGTTGTTTAGTTTTCTCTACGACAAATTGTGTATATACGTAAATACCCACTTACTACAACCGATCCTGACCTGCTGCGTCGGCGAAAAACGAAAAGACTATACATAAGTTACAGCATGTGAAATCCAATCCAAATAGAACTGATGTCAAATTAAAATTTTTTTGCATAATTAATCCTTTGCATATTTATTAATATGTGTCGTAGGACTTGTTAAATATACTTTCGGTCACTTTAATTCTATTTAAAAAACTTCTATATCTATATAAAATACCACCATAAACATATTTTATCAGAAATTATAGAAGAAAATAAAATACCATTGAGATTAATTTAAAATCACAGGTAAAAGAAGTAAATGATGTTAGAATTGGCCTAGGGCTATTCATAATACATAGATACACAGATTACTGAATTTGCATTACTAATGATGAGAGTTGCCAATTCTTAGCGACGCATCAGAGTGAATTTAGTACATGGCGCCATCTCGGTGAGAGCATTTATGGCGTTGCATTGCTGTTTTCGTGTATAGCGTAATAATGTTAGAAGGTTGTGATGCTTATAATGACCTTATTTTTTATTTTATTTTGATATTTCCTGTTTGTAATGTCCCGTTTTCTTTACTTACTAAAAAACAATTTTATAGATTTTGTATAGCATACAATCTTAAAGGGATTGAGAGAAACATTACAAAATCATATGCGCTCTGTGCTTGATAAAATTAGAAACAATATTAAATCCTTAAAGCTGCGGTTATATGTAAATGAGATGATAGACTGTAAAGAAAATTCTGTCAATATTGTAGTACAAACAGTTGAATCTTGTAAACTGTCAGTATCATGGTTACTAACTAGTAAAAGATTAAAGAACTATACTAGCGAAGCAATTTTGAGGGTAATTCTAAATACGCTGCCCAAATTCCAGTTCCAGATCAACTGTTAATGTTAATGACTAATGATACCACGACCATGTTACGTATGAGTCGCTCTTTTAAAAATAAATGTAGTAACTTAATACAAGTAAACTTTATACTTAACATCTATAGCAGAAACTATTAGAAACTGATATCCACAGGTAATTGGTTTAATTGCTCAAACAAAAAACATTTTTTTCTTAAATTTCCTAAACGTATTTGAGGATTTTATAGTTAGCTGATATCCACCACAGCTAATTCCTTACGCATTGGGCAACATAGTTACAGGCAGCGTTTCATCAATAATTTTAACCCAGTAAAGTTAGAACAAAAATGAAGATCCTTAAACATTTACAGATTTATAAACTATTCACAATTGCAAAGGAATATTTGAGATAATAAACAAATTAGAAAATCTTTCAATGTCATTAGTGTTACCGCTGCATATGCTGGATAATATTCATTCAGAATTGAACATCTTAAGTGAAAAAAATCGTCTAGTTATAGAAAAGTTAAATAGTGTTTTAAACCAATATTCAGATTTTATCAGATTGAGACAGATATTTAATGATAGTGTTTCTCCAGATCACTTACATAACTTCAAAAATTATTTTAGCTATGCAAATATTACATCATTAAATGTGGAAGGATAGTTTTCTCTGTATAAGAACATTTTTTTCAGCGCGGCGTACATTACATTAATTGAAACACAACTGTCCTTTAAACGTTCGCTATTGATACCCTTTTGCTAGCTAAATACCAAGAATTTATGCAATTCAGACGTTCATTAGTTATTTAATCTATTTAAATAGTTATTCGCTAAACTGTTCATTCAAATGCACAAATATTTTACGAAATTTAAACCAAATTTCCAGTTAATTAATATAATAATAATAGATATTAACGAACTCGGCAATTCTACTAATAATACATAAAGGATGTTTCAAAATAGCGTGTTTTTTTAAGAATTAATAAAATATAGATGGCGCACTGAATTCGTCTGGGTATGTGGGCATTTAAAAAGATGTATGACATTTATAAAAATGGCTTCGTACATGGTAAAACAACACGTTTAAATTGTTGAATGATTTTATGAAAATCAGCGTTGTGTGAAAAGAGTTTTTAGAAAATTCCGTGAATTTTATGGTTTATATAACCGTCCATATGAAAGCACTATTGGTCGAATTATTAAAAAATTTCAAGAGACCGGTTCCGTGGAAGACTAAAAAAGTGAAAAATACAGTCGTACTGGTCGTTCACAGGAAAATATTGGTTTGATTCGTAAAAGTGTTGCTGAAGATCCTGAAATGTCCATTAGACGACGTTCACAACAACTTGGACTTAGTGGATCAACAACATGGCGTATTTTACACAAGGATTTAGCTCTGAAGGCATATAAGGTTCAAATAACCCAGGAACTGAAGCCATTAGATCATTTAAAACGTCGTTCATTTGTCAATTTCATCAATGAACAACCAGCTGATTTTTCTCAAAAAATAATGTTTTCCGATGAGGCACATTTTGAACTTGGTGGCTATGTTAATAAACAAAATTGCCATATCTAGGATGAGGAAAATCCATTAATTTTTCATGAGAAACCTATGCATCCTAAACGAGTTACTGTTTGGTGTGCATTATGGTCAGGTGATGTAATTGGACTTTACTTCATTCAAAATGCTGCTGGTGAAGCTATAACTGTCAATGGTGATCGATATCGTCGAATGATAACTGAATTTTTGTGGCCTGAATTAACGAGTATTGATCTAGAGGATATATGGTTTCAACAGGATGGCGCTACACCTCACTTTGCACACGAATCAAGTGATTTATTGAAAGAAAAATTTCCTGGACGTGTAATCTCAATAAACGGTGATGTTAATTGGCCACCAAGATCATGTGATTTAACACCGTTAGACTATTTTCTTTGGGGTTATGTGAAAAGTAAGGTTTATAAAAACAATCCACAATCAATTACTTCTTTGAAAGATAAAGTTATTCGTCGTTGATGAGATAGAGCTTCAATTATGTCAAAATGTAATTGAAAATTTAAAAAAAAAAGTGGACGTCTGTGGACCTGCAAAAGGAGCCCATTGGGCAGATATTATTTTTCGCGTATAAATGTCATAACTGATACTTGAATTACCAATAAAAAGTTTTTGAAAGTGAATGCAAATTATGTGCTTTATTTATTCTTTTAAAAAACCGCGAAATTCGAAACAGCCTTTACATAATTCAAAGTATTTTAACTATTTTAGCTGTAGTATCATTATAGTTCGAATAGTCAGCATGTTAGAGACTAGATGTTCAACAATATAATAATGATATTGAGACAATTATTGATAAAACTAAAATTGTTCATCACTAAATTATATTTGTTATTTATTTTATACAATGTTGGGAAAAAATACATGAGTTAATAATTATATCGCAAATTAAACACCAACTGGCCTCATTTCATCTATGATCAAAAACACCGCCACATAGTTAATCTATTCCAATATTAATCTAAATGTGCACAAAAGGAAAATATACTTGTTAGTTTAAATATTGTTTTATTATTGTATATAGTATATAATGTATCAAGACAATTTATTGATAATTTAACTAAAACTAACTTAAACTAATTTCGAAAATTATTAAATCTATGTAAGTCACAATATTGCCTATTGTATAACGAACTATATTATGATATTTATTATTATTATTATTATATAATATATTAACGAACATTTTACTTTAGTTTTAAAGTAAATATACAAATGTTAATGTTAATTGAAGAATAATGTCTAGAATCAATACAATATGCAATTGACGAACTGACAAGAGTCACGTATAAATACTAAATCGTAGTTTACTTTAATATTTATATGGTATATAAAACCTAACAGCAACTATTATTTGGCCGAAAAGATATCAGAAGAATCTTAAGTAAAGATTGAAAACATAAGATAATAGTAAAGACCATCTCTACGATGTTATACAGGACAACCATAAATAATATAAACAATAATAATAATAAACAAATTATACTCTTTAATCGACGATATTTCGAATAAAAAAATAATATCATAAAATGTAAACACGGATATGGTGTAAAAGTAAATATCAATAACAACTGTATCATAAAGTACTGTTTATGCTAACCGAATCTAGTGGTGCTTGTTTGTTATCAAGTAGTAAAAGACAATATATAAAGTTTCTAACACAAGACAGAAACAAAGCAGCTAAGAATTAAGTTTGCCTCTGGTTGCCCTTACTGAGCATTTAGTTTTTAGCGAGTGTATATTTCCATAAAATTATATGACCAGTGGTATATCTCTAGTCATATTTGCACTGATAATTTCAGTGACAATAAACCTGAGGTACACTTTATTTGCACCCAGTGCAAACTTTGCAGGTTCTTTGGAACCCAGTGGAAAGCAAAACACCGAAAAAATACGCACTTAAAATAATGGAACATAAAACCAACACTCAGTGCATCTGAGTGCAACCTGCAGAAAACGCTATAAGAAACATTTACATAGTCTTCCATTAATCCTTATGTCTATGTATTTTGCCTATTTTCCCATTCATTTCATATATTGCACTAAACTTATGAATTGATGCACTACAACGCTGAAATATTATTTTTATATAAATTTATAAATCTACGGAACTTAGTTTCAAAAGTTTCTCATGAGGTGCGTAATTAAAATCAAGAAATGAGTAATATACATATCAAACGCAGAGTAAATGCGCCTATTACAAATATTGCGAAAAAACTAAAGTAAATTAAAGAAAAATTGCGTTTTTATTAATATTAATTATTATTGAAAAATTACTGTCAATAAACATTCCAAATTTGTAATAAACTATTATAATTCATACATTTATTACACACATTTTTGTATGATATTTTTTCTTTTTTATAAAAATTGCGTCGGTAAGGTTAGATCTATCGCCAATGTTATATTAAAATATCATGATATTTGCATCATTAGAAGCAGAGAAATTGCCCATAAAGTAACAGTGTGTATTTGGCATTTGTCGAAAAATGAATTTTGAACAAAGAGCATAAATCGTTTACTGAAACGTATAATTTGATGAAACAAGTATCTGGTGATGCTTGTTTATCGCCTACGAATATGTATGAGTGGTATAAACGATTTAAAGACGGTCATACGGGCATAAATGACGACGAACATCCTGATGCAAAAAATCTGTGGTTGCGGAAGGTAATATCGAACTTGTGCGTGAATTTATCAGAAACGAGACGAAATCCTCATTGCGATACGTGGGAACAGAATTAAGTTTTTCCAAAGATTCAATTCATAGCATTTTGACACAGCATTTGGATCTAAGGAAGATTTGTGCAAGGTTTGTACTACATAAGCTAACTGATGATTAAAAATTGCTCCGAATTCATTATTGTACAGACATGATTAAAGACTCAAAAAAGGACGAAAACTTTAGGTATTCTATTGTAACCGGTGATGAGACGTGGTGTTTTCGATATGATCCAGAGACCAAGCGTCAAAGCTCTGAATGGAAGCATCCAAGCTAAGAAAAACCGAAAGAAAGCCGTTCGGAAAAGTCGAAAGTGAATACAATGTTGATTTGTTTTTGTGATTCGAAAGGCATAGTGCGCAAAGAGTTTGTGCCAACTAGTCAACCAGTCAATGCTGTATATTATCTTGGTGTTATGAAGCGTATTTTGGTGCGTATTCGTGTGCGTCCTTTATAATAATAATAATAATCTTTATTATCCAACAGCAAATTGCTAATTACAGGATAATCTTATCAGTAAATATGAAAGGTTAACTAAAAATTATAATCATATATAAAATGAAAATTAATATAACATAAAGAAAATAGACATAATATTTATTAATATCATATATGTGCATATACTCACGTACATAAACATAAATATATAAGTATACGGAAACTGAGGAGAAAGAAAATCAACAATAAGTCGGGCTCCAATCGTGAAAATGCACCATCTCATCGTTCGATTCTTATCACTGATTTTCTGATTACATATAGCATTTTAACCATTAACCATTCCCCGTATTCGCCAGATTTTGTCCCCTGTGATTTCTATTTATTCTCCAAACTT
Source organism: Dermolepida albohirtum (assembly GCA_031893035.1). NCBI lineage: Eukaryota > Metazoa > Arthropoda > Insecta > Coleoptera > Scarabaeidae > Dermolepida > Dermolepida albohirtum. The sequence goes on along the minus strand of JAVIWB010001157.1, from coordinate 193,187 downwards.
CGTTTGCCGATGAAAGGACACCGCTCTGCCACCGTCGAAACCATTAAAAAAGCGTCGACAGCGATCTTGAACTACATCTCTAAGATGAACTTAAAAATTCATTTGATATGTTAATTGACCGCGCAAAACGTACTGTAGCTGAAGGCGACTACTTTGAATAAAATAAATGAATTTTACCAAAATAGTAAGCCTTTGTTTTTATTTTTAAAAAGTTGCGTTTCCTCTGAGATAGACTGTGTATGAATTCAAGCATATAACGAGATATACGAGATGGAAAAAGTTCTACAGAGAACAATTGAAACATATTGAAAATATTGAACTTTTTTGTAACCAATACAAAATCCTAGAACCAAATACTTTACTTAACAGTTTTATGAAACTTTAAAGATGGTTTGTTAAAAAAAATGGTCACTAAACATTACAGTTTTATTGGCAATACCAAGAAAATATACCACTAAAAGTATTTTTGATTCCTTTATATCAAAATTTCGAATTTTTAAATTAAATCATATTTTTTTTATTCTGAACGAGTACAGGCCTCAAACGTACTGAAATAGAATTTTAGATTTACGTGTATCCTCATCATATACAGTTACTTGATTAAAATACTGTGCACCAATCTTTCGTGATAATTATTAATAGTTTTATCATCTTCATAAAATCATTTTTGTTTTTAAAATACCTTTAATGTAAAAGCGTTTAAATGCAGATTCATTAAATAAATTTATATAATTTCATCATATTTTGTATAATGTAACAAGCAATACATTAAAATCTGAAGTTGAAACTAATTTTTATATTAAATATTTGCGTACATCGGAAAACATTTTTAAGAAGAAAATTACGTAGCTATTTCTATTATTAAAAAAATATTTAATGTTTTTATATGCAATTAGTACCAATATGTATACATTATTTATTTACGGAAACTTCCTAATTGAGTAAATACGTACATTATATTGTTACACAACGATTTTATATATGTGTAACGAAATTTTTTGGATCAGGTGTATTCAATTCAATTCGTGATCACGTAGAAAAAAGTTTCTACATCATTGTTCAAAAATATATTTCCTTAGCATAAAGATTTGTTTTGTTGATTTTTTTTACTTTACTTATATATTGTTTTTGTTTTTAATTTGCACTCCCATACCAAGGAGAAATTATTTATCAACTAATAAGATCCATTAGATTAAGAGTCATGAATAGGTATACCTATACCTTAGTAGATATAGTCATTTAGCATTAGTAAATCTCTTTTACAATTCTGCACGTATTGTAATTTTATTGTTTCAGATGATAATTTACATGTGATAGTGGTTATAACAAATAAACAGACCAGTTTTTTGAATCTTTGAAAATATAACATTATAAAGTATATTTTGTTTCTAGTAATATTCAATTTTTTAAATACAGCACCAACAGGATTCCAATTAGCGTAAGATATCTTTTTGCTATAAAGCAGAAGTTATTAATATTAATATAATTATTTTATGTAATATATGTACGTACGTACGTACATATATATGAAATATATTCATATATTTCGTAAAATAAAAATGCACTAATTTGTCTTTTTGTATAAAATTATTAAATGCAATAAATTAGTGACATCTGTAAGGAGTTAAGTATATTAGGCATGATAGCTGTCATAAAAATACTGTCAAAATGGTCAAAATTTTGTATATTTCCTGAAATATATGACATATGTTTTTGAATTATCTTGGTAAAAGTAATAACTTGCAATTACAGCAATTTATGTATTATTCATTAGCTTTAAATCGTGTAAATTATTTTCTAATGGGCATAAATCCTAAGGAATTAAAGTTATTTAACAACATTGAAAGGTAGAATTTACATTTCATAGTTTATTATGAAAATAAAATAATTAAATTTGTTACAGGGATCGGAAAGATGCGTGGAGTAAAACGAGTAGCACTGTTTTGCACAATGACAGCAATATTACCTACCATTCTAATCATAACACCTTTATATCTTCGACACAATGTTTTTGCTGATGTTAGCTTTTATGTAGCTGAATCCGATGTTGTTGCAATAAAAGATGGAATATCATCAATCTTTTGTAATTCTCACACATTAAAAATGAATTCCAGTTTCAACGCATTTCAACTAAATAAAAAGCCAACAATAAGTAATAAAAGAAAACATATTCGGCTAAAGAAATCTATGTCTTTGCCTGATGATACATTAGAATATTGGGGATTCTATTTATTACAAGGCGCCTCTGTTTATTTGAAAGTATGTTCTAGATATGAAGGTTCAAGAATATTAGTTGTACGTGGTGAAAAAAATTTAAGGACATGTGGTTTGTTAGAACACAATTTAAAAAAATTTGGTGCCCAAATGGATGTCGATTATAAAAAAGTTAAAGTTACATTTGAAACAAGAGCTCAAGAAATTATCGATTCCGGTATACAAATTAAAAAAGAAAATATAAGTCATGATCTAAACACGGCAATAGAAGACGAAAGTGAATTTAATGGAGAAGATTTAATAAATGCTTTACGAGAATCAAGAAATAAGCCACTAGTAAAAAATATAATTCCGATGAACTTAACGAAGAATGATAGCACTTTACCTAAAACAAATACTCATAGTAGACGTCATGCTAGAAAGAAATTTTTGGAGAAACAGAAGGAGCTATATAAATTACAAGAATTTTTGAATTCAAATGAAGAAATTGACATCCATGTTAGTCGTACAAAACGTGAAACACGTCAATTATTAGATGGAGGCATAGAACATGGAGGTACAGCTTTGAATTACACACCAAGTGTTTCAGATGAAAGCAGCATATCAAGCTTTGAAAATGGACTTTTAACATGTTACGATGGCTCAATTTTATTGCAGCAAGAATTTCAACCAAGTCACCTTTGTGAAAATGTACATTATTTGGAAAAAAGCACACATATGGAAACAGTTCATGAAGTAATATCTGATGGTTATTATTATTATATATTTTACTCTGATAATGACTTTGTAAGTAATGATATTCATGCAGTATTTGATATTTATAAGCCCACATATCAATATAATAACATATCAGAAAATGTTAAGTGTTTAAATGCAACAGAATGTACATTCAATATACCTTTTTTATCTGATCTGTCTGTGATTGTTGAAGTGCTGACTCGTGATGGTATTGAACATGAGGAAGATGATATTACGCTATTAATAAGTACCTGTCATCCTAGAACTTCTGTGTATATGATATTTCCAATAAGTGTTATGTTTTTGATATTAGGTTGTGCATTTTTATAACAAATGTGATTTATATTAGCTCTATTATGTAATTATTATTATATAATATTAATATTTTATATTTCTGTAAGTTAATGATAGTTCATCAAGAAGTTAGTTTTTGAGGAACTTACTAATTCTCGAAAAATTAAGAAAAGTTCTATTTGTAGATAATTTTTTTGTAAATCTTGAAATTGCTTCTCTTAGCTTTAATTTAATAATTGTGTGTACTTTTTTCTTAAACATTTCCAAAATTTAATCAACTCGATAGACCTTTTTAGATATACTACAAATACAATTTGTGAAACTCCTTTTGTGAAGATATCTGTAGCTCATTATTAAATCCAATGATAGAATAAAATAAATGAATCTAATAATTACAATTGTTCCAAAACATCTTAGGATTTTCAGTTTTCTATATCTATTTTCACTTCATTTTGTGAGGTATGTCTTTAATAGTACATTTTTTCCACTGCTGTTAATTTTGACTTATTTTTTCACATTCTCAGCATATATTTTATATGTATTTTTTAAATTGACATTCTAAGTGTGTTTTAATCATTTATTGTATTTTCCACTGAATTGATTTAAAAAGCATTTCCAAGCATTTAACTTTTTACTTGATTTTATCTGTCTTTCTGCTTTCTTAAGAAATCCCATTTCTATAGCATTAACTTGACCTGGTGTGTCCATTATGGTCATATATTAAATGAGTTACCTATTATATAGTCTTTTCGTAATCGTTCACGGATTTAGTTTGCTATTAAATATCTTAAGATTTTGCTTTTACTGAAATACCCAAATAAGTTGCTTCAAAACAACTTAAAAAGCATATGAAATGTAGCATTAAGTTGTAATTATGATAAAGCAAATGTTTTAAATACAAAAATAGGTTCCATTTTTTTATAATAATTAAGAAAAATATTAACTATTATAATAAGAAAATTGTGATAAATATTTATTTATTTTTTGTTGAATATTTTGAAATTTTTAAATTCATATGCTCAATTGTATTTATAAATGGCCTAATTTAGTAGATCAATTTAACGCGTATATAACTTGAGCTATTTGATTTTGTTATCGTTTATATATATATTTTATTTAATTTTGCATATTGTATATAAATCTAGTAATTGTTTTAATTATTATTAAAATGTTAATGTAATGTATGTGTAGTAACAGCTCGTTCATCAAATGACTTTAAAATATAAAAGTTCCTGTACAAAATAAACATTTCCTTTAACAAAATTTAGCATATTGTATTTTTAAGGTAATTATTAATTCTATGATCTGTTAAATGTATATTGTCAATTAAAAGAAAATAGTCAATATTATCAACTGCAGGAATTTGACACAATATATACCCTGTTGATACTTATCAAAGATTTATTATTTTAATATATGTACATAAATATGTTACCAGACTTCTAAAAATATTTTGTTAATAAAACATATAATTTTTTTTGTGTTTTACTCCTTTAATTTCCTTCAAACAGTGTCCGCAGAACAGCTTTGTTTGTTTATATCTTTATATACCAAATATTTTAATTCTCGGATGTTTTCATACCGATAAAGTAAGCTGACAATACTATATTTTTACAAAAGTGCAATTCAAAATATTTTGTTTAGATTTGGCACTATGAATCAATGAAATGGAGAAATATTTAAAAAAAAAGTGAATATGGAATTAGGTAAGCAAAATTATTTGGAATTATATTGTTTGACTAAAATATGACAACAATGTCTTAACTAGCCTGTTGTTGAAAGTAATTTGTAAATTATAACTATGAATTGATAAATTAATTATGGACATTGTGTTTGATTTTTTTTGTGGTATATTTTGCATTCTTATTCTCTATAATTAACTAAATACGTTCTAATGGAAAATTAATTAAATTAATACTTTGCATGTGTAAACGAACTTATACATATAAAATTTCAATTGTTAATCAGTATCGTAATTTGTAAAATAATAATAAGGAGAAATTACAACTTTAATCTACTACATTAAAAAATCATTTGCTCTAATCACAATATATTTAATGTTTACCATTCAGCTATTTGTAGATTGTTCATATTATTTATATTTAAACAATTGCTTTGTTTACTATTAACATATATACGCGAGCGTCCGAAACTTTTGTTAATCCATTACTAATTATTAAAATTTACGATGTTCCTATATTCATATTGTTTTTAAGTACTATATATAGTCGGGTATAATTTTTAAAATTTTGATAGCGTATCAACATATGAATAATATTTTATATAAAAATCCTAAAGCAGTAAATTAAAGAACGAGTGTTATAAGACAAATTTTATCCTACATTATTTATGGTTCGACAAGCCAAGCAAAGAGTGTGTGCGATGTCTTATGCTTATGAAACAAGTTCTTTATGCATCTCTAAGGATTTAAATAATAGTAAATTTAAAATTTAGGGATTTTCATGGTGTTTGGCAATATTTTCGTATTTTCAATTTTTTATTGAAAATTTTATACTTATTAATTGTAATGTTAATAAGAATTTTTCATGTAATGTAATCTATTTGAAACTAGAAACCTTAATGAAAACAATGTTAAATAGTATAATTTACATTCAATTAATGTTAATCTCGCATGGATTATAATAATCATGCATTTGATAGTTTCACTTCAGATTTTTTGAAGTTCATGTTTGACATAAAATGTCAGTTGACCACTCTTGATAAATAAAATTGTAGTAGATTAAAACAATGTGTTTATAGCTTCTAAATGCACTATTTTATTCTAGTGGAATTTAGTTTTTCAAGAATGGTCAAGTGAAATTCTATATCAAATCCAAACGTTCAAAAATATGAAGTCGAACTATCAAATGCAAATTGCATTACTTTTCCATTTTCATAAATTGCTTTTCATAATTGATATGAGATTAAATTGTAAGCAAATTGTAATATTTGTGTTTTCAACAATTTCTGTAGTTTTTGCTTCACTATGAACAATTTTCCTTAATTAGGCATTATATTTAATAAGTACAAAATATTCAATAGAATATTGACAGATTCTAATTATAAATTCATAAATATCATTGTGTATTGCCAACAACCATCAAGATTCCCACATTTTACAATTATTTTGTAAAAAAAATCATAAAAAATAACGAAGAAATTGTGATGACATTTATCACACGCCTTTTGGGGCCTTTCTCGTTTACTCATAGCTCTAAACTGGGCTCATGCGATAAAACCTGTATTAATTCTTTAATAACTATGTCTGTTTTCTTACACAATAAAATAACCAATATAGCCAAGAATGGAAAGTTCCATAATTTGGCAAATAATTAATTTATTTACATTTTGTAATTTATTTGCTCAAACACATATAGATATATTTTTCAAAATAAATACAAAAAAATTGGTTTCTTAAAAATTATAATATATGGACATTGATATTTTATTCAACAAACGTATTCGTAATATTCAATTGATATCTACTAAACAATATAACAAACAAAAAACGGTTGTCTTATCTATGTTATTTAAACATCACTTTAGAAAAAAATGAATTTATTTGAAATTCTATTCGCCAAATTCATGTGTCAAATGAGACATTTACTTTCATAATTTAAATCTTCGCGGCTTTAAACACATTTGAAACTACTTCCGGGTAAGGTCCCCATATTCCAATTTCTTTCGCAATAAGATATTTCACTATATATATCAATCTCCTACGACTCCTCTTGTTATTTATTTATGTAAATACAAACATATTACTAATTCTGTACATATACAAATTTTGAGATAAATAATCACAATCATTAATACGAAAACAATTTTTCTAATAATCTATCGAAAAACACCATCTTGGCGTAGGAACATCACAGCTTGCGGCGAGTAGTAGAAGTCTTTTCCGTTTTAACAAACGTAAGTGGAACATGTCGTATCAGTCTGAAAGAAGGTAAGTGTTGTTTTTTAAGTATTTATTCATATGTGCATGAAAAAATATGGTGTATTTATAAACGGATAGGTGTAGTTTTATATTACAATTTACATTCAATCATCAGAAGTGAACTTCATATTTATTTTATTGGTGTTTCGGCGAGGTTTGCATATACCAATGCCAACATGGCGTGTGTTGAAGTACTTACTATTTTTATAAATGTAATGTTGTTGTAAATAGTGAATTAAAAAATAAAAGTGCGGCTGCAATGTTAAAAATAGACTTTCATATTCTATATTTTATGGCGGGTAAATGCATACAGTTTTTATTACAAAACCTATAAATGTTCCCACGTGAAGTCTCGATTTTTAATTATGTAATTTTAATGTGTTGAGTCTATTTATACGTAAATTTTAAGTATAATTTTTTTAATAGGCGACCTACTATTAATGCTAATAATTTTAGGCTATTGTAGTAGTTTTTATTACATATGTTTTCTGTTGGTGACTCATTAAACGTCCTTTAATAATATGTACTTTTTCGTAGGACCGAAGAATGGAGTGGGGATAAAAATGACCCAGAGAAGAATAATCCAAATTATGATGGACCTCCAGGTATGGACCCTGATGGTGTTATCGAATCCAACTGGGAGGAAGTCGTTGACAATTTTGATGATATGAATTTGAAAGAAGAACTTCTTAGAGGTATTTACGCTTATGGTTTTGAGAAACCTTCAGCTATCCAACAAAGAGCAATCATACCCTGTGTGAAAGGGCATGATGTCATTGCACAAGCACAATCTGGTACTGGTAAAACAGCTACATTCTCCATTGCCATTCTTCAACAAATCGACACCTCTATAAAAGAATGTCAAGCACTGATTTTGGCACCAACTCGGGAATTAGCGCAACAAATACAAAAAGTAGTCATTGCTTTGGGTGATTTTATGGCTGCACAATGTCATGCATGCATTGGTGGCACCAATGTTAGAGAAGACATAAGAAAATTAGATACCGGAGTTCACGTTGTTGTTGGAACACCTGGTCGTGTATATGATATGATTAACAGAGGATCATTAAGAACAAAATATATAAAAATATTTGTATTAGATGAAGCTGATGAAATGTTATCCAGAGGTTTCAAAGATCAAATACATGATGTATTTAAAATGTTAGTGTCTGATGTACAGGTTATTTTATTGTCAGCAACTATGCCAGCAGACGTTCTAGATGTGACAACAATGTTTATGAGATCTCCAATTCGTATATTAGTTAAAAAAGAAGAATTAACGTTGGAAGGTATAAAACAATTCTTTGTGTATGTAGAAAAAGAGGATTGGAAATTAGACACATTATGCGATCTGTATGATACATTATCAATTACACAGGCTGTTATATTTTGCAATACAAGACGTAAGGTTGACTGGCTAACGCAGAATATGCATGCCAGGGATTTTACAGTTTCTGCTATGCATGGTGATATGGAACAAAGAGAACGTGATGTAATTATGCGGCAATTCCGAACTGGCTCTTCCAGAGTACTCATAACGACAGATTTACTCGCTAGGGGTATCGATGTGCAACAAGTTTCACTAGTAATAAATTATGATTTACCTTCAAATAGAGAAAATTATATTCACAGGTATGTGTACCAATAATTGTCTGATTGTTTTTTAGAATAAGAATACGAAAGAATTTGTATTTTAAAAATTTTTTCGTTACAAAATATCAAATATTAAAATGTCTAAAAAATTTACAAAAGTGTTAATGTTTTTGGTAAGATTAAATGCTTTTAAGCAAGGTAATGCCTTGTGAATGTTATAATAATATTTTCCATTTCTTAATCTATTAGCCATTGAATGCAGTAAATTTTAAGTTAACTTTCAACTTATTACAAACCTTATTTTATAGAATTCTTGAATAACATAATGTATATTCAAAATAAAATTCCTTTTTGAAATTTAGAAACTTATTTACTGCTTTCAAAAATATTAAGCCTAAAATGTTCTTTTTTTACTAATATATTGGAAATATTTTCGATGCATTTATCAATTTCTGTTATGTAGAAACATTGTTGAAAAAATTTGTAAATACGAAAGAACTCTATTGGCATTATGTAGATGTGCCAAGTATTATAGGTTTTTAAATTGTACAACAATGTTTTATATTTACAGACATGTTCTGTATTTTTTTTAGTACAAAAAGAAGTGCAGCTTTAGCTTTCGGGTGCAAATTAGTAATTTAAGGGAGTATAAGGCATCTAAAATATTAGAAGGGTTTTAAAATCAATGCAGCCATCTTAAATTGTCCAAGTAGGACCAATTGAAATGATCATGCAACATTGTCAATCTATGTTTTTCTGTAGTGCTGCTACCAAAGATAGCTTTATGGTTTATTTCCAGTCCTTTATCTTACATATGGTAATTTATAACTTACAAATAATTTTATTTTTCTCAACTGTTTCTTTATGTTCTTCTTTTACATTTACATTAGACACTAATACTTTTAGTCTGCTTTTATCATGTCCTATGAATATAATTATAGTATATAATTGGTCAAGTTTCTTTTTCAATTTTAGTATTTGTTATTCTAGATATCAAATTTTACTTGAACATCTTTTTAAGTAACTGTCTATTTACTATTTGAATTGGATATTTCATTTTCTCAGAGATACGTTTTATTTTTACTCCTATATAATTGCTTTTATTTGTTTTATCCCTTTTTTTTTAAATTCCTCGTATAACCAGTTATTTATTAAAAACTTCTTTCAATTGCCTTACTTTTAAGTACTACACAAATTAATGATATGTACAGTAGGATAACGAATTCATTTTTTAAACTTTATGGGAGGGACAACAGATTTAAGGGATTTTTCTTTTATTGATGCTTGGAACTGATCACAAGTTGTAGTTTTACATGATGTGGAGCCTAAAATTTTCTTCAGAATGAAATTTCTGAAAACATCTCTGTGATTTGTTTCAGTTTTTACCAAAAATGTTCTTAATACTCTGCCTTAAAGAAATTTTTTTACAAAAAATTATAGTATGTCGAAACTTCAGAAATTTAGATTGAAGCTAATTAATGTTCCTGTGTTTGCTTATTACTGATCACAAAGAAGAGTATGTTATTAATAAATCACTGACTTACTTACTATGCTTCATCGTAACATAAAATTATTCTTAATATGTATTCATTTAAGTAAATAATCTAATTCCTTATTGGTAGCTGATTGCCTATGTAATGTATCAATTTAAGGGTTTAAATTCTTCATTATTTTCCCACTTCTTTTAATAATTATAACAAAAATTAGTCCAATCATTTTGAATATCAACTACATGGTAAATCATTTGTTTTTGAACAACGAAATCCATATACTGAGTGTCCACATTAAATGAATGCTTTGAAGAATTCAATAGTCGCGGAAAATCGTATTTCAAATTCACTCTTACTTTTTAAATTTTAAAATAATTAAAATTAGATTACAATTTATTTCAATAATTCGATAAGGCCTAACGTTGACCGCTTCTAAAGCTTTACTGTTATGCAGCCATATAGAATTTTTGGTTAGATAGTTTAAAAAAAGATTTTCAACGATGTATAACATACTTAAAAAAATTTTATTTGTAGAGTACCAGGTATACCGAAAAGTCATTACAGTTTTTTCAATTAAAAATATATAATTTTCAGGAAAATCGAAAAATTTCTTTATTCCAAGTATATTGGCCATTTGTTTCTACACATCTTGCTCATCTTTCAGGCAATTTATGGATGCCACCCCAAAAAACTGTTTGTCCTTTGAGCAAAACCATTCATCGAGTCATTTTCTAACTTCTTCGAAATTGACGATGTGTTGCTCTGCAAGTGTATGTCCCACTGATGCGAAAAGATGATATTCAGACGGGGCAAGGTCTGAGGAGTATGGCGAGTGTGGTATTGTGTCCTATCTAAGTGCTTTCGACGCTTCCTTGACCGGTTTTGCTGTATGAGACGATGCGTTAATGCGTTATTGTGCTCTAAAATCACTTTACCATGTCTCCGGGCCTATTCTGGACGTTTTTATATCAATGCATGGTTCAAATTGATAATTTCTTGTCAATAGCGATTAGTATTAACCGTTTCACCAGTTCCCAACAGTTCGTAATACACCACGTCATTCCGGTCCCACCAAACATAAACCAGTCTTGCGCCAAATCGATTTGGCCTTGAAGTCGATGGGTCGGCTTCGCCAAGTGACAACCACGATTTTTTGCGCTTAGGGTTTTCGAAATAAATTCATTTTCCATGACCCGTCACTATTCGATGCAGAAATAACTTCCGATCGTACCTTTGAAGTAGCATTTCACAGACTATTTTTCGATTTTCCATTTGCCTGTCATTCAATTGATGTGGCACCCATTTTCTCATCATTTGGATTTTTCCCAGTGCTCGTAATCGGTCGTTAATCGTTTTTTGGGCCACATTTAACGCTTCTGCCAATTGTTTTTGAGTTGGGGTTGGGTCTTCAATAATTCCTGCAGTTTCGCATCTTCAAACTTTTTCAGCCTACCAAAACGTTCCTCGTCTTGCACAACGAAATCACCACTTTTGAATTGTCGAAAAAACGTCTCACATGTTTTTATAGTTGGAGCATGCTCACTGCAAGTTTCTACGAGCAAACGATGACTCAGCGGCATTTTTCTTTTGATTAAATAAGAAAAGTAATGCGTGACGCAAATGCACATTTTCAGGCACGAAACTCGACATTTTCAAAAAGATATAAATCTATGGCAGCGTTACTTTCGCAAAATATAACATGTATGGCTTTGAAGCTTTATATTAGTAGAATAAAATGACATGTATATGTCAAATCATAACATAGCATATTTAAATGTAGCGACATCTATTACAAAACCCGGTAATGACTTTCTCATACACCTGGTAGGTATTAATAAAAAAATAAATATATATCTAATATGAAATTAGTACGCTAAATACCAATGAGAAATGAAAGTGAAATCATAAGTTAAGTAATACTGTAAAATAACGAAAAGATGAAAATCATGCAAGTAAAAAGTAAAAAATGAGTATTAACAGTTCAGATTTACTTAAACAAATTGTTCTATATGATGACCATTGTGTACCATACGCTTTTGACACCTTATTCTAACATAGAAGTGAGTTTCCGTTTGATGATCTTGGCGCATGTAGCACTCTTTGTTCTGAAAGCTTCCGAGTTTCTGGTGGTTCAAAAGTAAATATTACGTTTTTAGTGGTAATCTATAAATAAAAGCCTAAGGAGGTAAATTATCTTGCAGGCCATTGCATTAGTCCATTATTTGAAGTAACAATCTCATTAAAGTTTCTCTCACGAAATATTGCATCCATCTTGCTGGAGCTAGATGTTTTATTTTTATTAGTCGCTACAAATATCTATTGAAAAAAACTGTAATCAAAATTTCATACTAATTAAATTACACTAGAGATTAAAACTAAATATAACTTGGAATCTTCTTTGATTTATCAAATGTGAATTTTCGGTAGACCAATAGATGATAGTTGTGCTCATTGAACATTGCGCAATTGGTAAATCGCGTTTCATCTACTACTGTTTCATCTATCTACATTATTTTCCTATCAAAATTAGCACCATCTTCACATTTTTGTAGGCACTACATGCTAAATTGTATGTTAACTTTTCTTCATTTAAATATTTATGTGCCATTATTAATATTTATTAATATTAATACTTAACAATAATTACTTATTAATAACTACGAGTACACAAGGTTTTAATTAACTTTTTTTTGTAGCACTTTTTCTACTTTTGACCGCTAACGTCTAATTCTATAGGTTACTAATTTTATTGGTAATTCTGTTTTTGGTTAAACGTCTATCTTTTTCTTATTTTATAGTATGACTAAGCAAATCTATCGTTTCTCATATTTAGTTACATAGCGTTCTAATTTCGTATTAGAGAATTCATTTTTTTTTTGTTAATATCTCCTTTAGAGACAAAAATTTTCAGGTATATACATTGCTGAAAAGCTTTCTTTAACTATCTAACCAATCAGAAGTAATATGGCTGCCAATGGAAAACAGGATAGTACTAATAGCTTGAAAAGGAGTGGTAATCAGGGCTTCCCGTTTACATAAAAAAATTAATCTTGAAAAAGTGTCTCAACATTGTAAAACTTTAGAAGCAATCACATTAGGTGTTATCGAATTATTAAGAAAAATGGAATGTATTAATTTTGGTTTTTCAAATTATCTTTGAATTTAAATAAGTAAGGGTAATTTAAGATAAAATTTGCCACAACTATTGAATTCTGCAAAACATTCCCCATTTAACCATTGCTCTATTGTCTTTTAATAACTGGTAGTGAGAATTGAAATGTGGACACATTGTTTGACGTTGAACTTTATTATATTATTAAATGAAATGTTTTTAAAAATTTTATTAAACGAATATGTACGTGAAAGTATCTCACATTATTATTCGGTTTCATTATAACGAAAAATTAATTATATTAGTCTTATTACAATTCTTCTAAATTATTTATTTTTATTATTTAAAACGTATGTCTTGTAAACTTATTTTTACTCTCCATTGATGATAATATTTTGGCTTTAGCAGCATGTTTTAAACAGGATATGTTATATTTCTGGGCAAACAATTATCAAGATACATCATAGTTCATGAACGAAATAGTGAAATGTTTAATATATTTAAAAGTAATTCACATAAAGTTCTTAAAGTTATTTAAAATAAAGAATTGTTCCTGCTCTTTATGGTCATAATCACTACTAAAGCCAAACCTCAAAGTCTTGGAAAACCACACTTCTTGAAAATTATGTGTATATAATAAATAATTTATTTATTTTCTTTATATATATATATATATATATATACACGTATATGTATGTATATATATATATATATATATATATATACGTATATGTATATATATATATATATACGTATATGTATATATATATATATATACGTATATGTATATATATATATATATATATACGTATATGTATATATATATATATATATATATATACGTATATGTATATATATATATATATATATATACGTATATGTATATATATACAGCCTTGGCCATATGTCTGAAGCACCCTCAAGTTTTGGATAAAATATTATATAAAAATTAAACTACAAGTGTATATACATAATATTTAATAATATACATTAATATTTTGTAGCATATATATATAACGGCTTGTATCCGTTTATATTGTATATATTTGCTACATATCTCGGGTGAAATCTTTTCCCATATTCATATATATTTTAATTCGTTTTTGTTTTTATATCTATATTTTGCGACATTTCTCTTTAAAATACGCCACAAATTTTCTATGGGCGACAAATCCGGCGATTGTGCCGGCCATTCGAATATGGGCACGTTATTTGCGCTAAACCACTCGATTGTACGTTTGGATTTATGGCAGGGTGCATTGTCCTGCTGGAAAATGTAGGCCTCTTCATCGGAATCGAACAGCTTTACAATAGACGGTTCTAGTACTTCTCCTAACATATCGATGTACCTACTGCTGTTCATTCTGCCTTCACAGACGTACACTTCGCCGACACCCTTAGTGGTCATGCATCCCCATATCATCACGCTACCACCCCCATACTTTACTGTAGGCACAATACAATGTGGCTCAAACGCTTCCCCCGGTCTTCTACGAACAAACTGAGCCCCAGGTGTTGGCAAAATCTACGTAAGATATAGAAAAATTAATAGCTGTTCAAAAAATTCCAATTCACTATTCAGCACATTCAAAATATCATATTTATGTAACACAAAAGTAAAACTGCATTAATTTATCATACCTCTACATTGGATTCGTCGGACCATATGATTTTGGACCAATCCTCAACTGTCCAATTTTTGTGTTTTTTGCCCACAACAACCGTTTTTTCTTCTGCTCCTCGCTCAATAAGGGTTTGCGGCGAGCTTTACGACCATGTATATTTACTTCTACCAGTCGTCTTCTCACTGTTCTCGCTGATACAGAAGTTCCTTGGCGCTCATTTATTTCTGCAGATAAATCTTTTGATGATTTCATACGATTTTTCAGAGAAAGTCGCGTTAAAAATCGATCATCTCTCTCCGTTGTAATACGTTTTCGTCCACTTTTCGGTCGATTTTCGTAAGAACCTGTCTCTTTAAAACGTTTTATTGCCGCTTGGATGGCATAGCGCGACCGCTTCATTATTTTCGCGATTTTTGATTGCGATAGTCCTTGAGTATGTAATAACACTGCTTTACTTCGCTCTATTACATCTAACTCCCGTTTTCTAGGCATGTTGTCACAATGTACAACACTATACAAAAACACAATATTCAATACAACTGGTTAAATCAATTTTATAACACAATATCGTTTCTAATACACCTCACTTATTGAACAGTAAAGATCAACTAACAGCAATAAACCTTAAAACTACAGAATATTTGTATACTTCTTGAGATTTTCCTGGTAAACAGTCATTATATACACATTAGTAATGGCCCCTTTCATTACGTTCTTAGGGTTCAGGTAATATTGCACGTTTATGGGGGTGCTTCAGACATATGGCCAAGGCTGTATATATATATACGTATATGTATATATATATATATACAGTCATACGTTCGTATATATATAGCAGTGATGCGTAAGATATCAAAACTGATTTGGTACGTAAGTAGTGCCAGTGAAATGCATATATACATTTTCAAATGTATAATATCTTGTCTTATATATATAACAACCGGATATATATTATATCGAACTATATGAAAGTTGCAGGTGTTCGTCAAAATAGCAGTATTCCGTAGTTTACATTGAAAACTCGTGCTATGTAGACGGTATACACAATTTGGATCAATACATAGTCTTAACTTATATCAACACTTTAATATATTCATTTTGACCGGTAAATGTAAACTGTTTCTTACACTGCAATGGGTCGAGCTAAACATTGTACCCAAGAAAAGAGAACACTTATTTTAAACTTCATTCAAAGAGGAAAAACATACAAATTTATACAAGAAGCGCTCGGATGCTCAGCTAAGATGATATTAAATGCGAAAAAATGGAAAAAACATAAAGAAAATCGTGGCGGTAAAAGAAAAACTACTATTAGAGAAGACAGAAGCATCCTCAAGTTAACTAAAGCGAACCCCTTTATGTCGTCGAGCCAAATTAGACGGGAACTCGGTCTTCCTATAAGTACTTCAACTATTAGAAAGAGGCTTATAGAAGCAAATTTACAAGCTAGAAGACCGAGGAAAGTACCTCTCTTAAATAAAAGACAGGTTAAAAACAGATTGAATTTTGCACGTCAACATGCATTATGGGATTCAGCAAAATGGCGCAATATACTCTGGAGCGACGAATAAAATTGTTTTGTTTGACGCTCATGGGTCGCAACAACATGTTAGAAGACCTCCATTAGCGGAGTTTAATCCAAAGTACACGAAAAAAACTGTTAAGCATGGAGGTTCTAAAATAATGATTTGGGGATGTTTTTCTTGGTATGGTGTTGGACCATTGTACAAAATTGACGGCATTTTGGACGCTGATGGTTATGTTACTATAATGCAAAACGTAATGCTACCGTACGCCGAAGAAGAAATGCCTCTGCGATGGGTTTATATGCAGGATAATGACCCTAAGCACGCTTCTCGCAAGGCTAAAAAGTGGTTTGCGGACAATAATATCACGTTATTGGTCTGGCCTGCACAATCGCCAGACCTGAACCCGATAGAACATTTATGGGGCGATATAAAAAAGGCCGTTTCAGCAGCAAAGCCACAAAATACTAACCAATTGTGGGAAGTGTGTCAAGAAGCTTGGAAATCAATCCCAATTACCCGTTGTCGTCAACTAGTAGAATCTATGCCGCGACGCTGTGCAGCCGTTATTGCAAATAGGGGCCAGGCAACAAAGTATTAGTGCACTAGTGAAAAATATTTAAATAAAAACAAATTACAGGTGCATAGAGTAAAGACTGCTATTTTAAGGAACAGGATCATATTATCATTTTGTCCCAGAAGTTTTATTACATTTCTTTTCTTTATAATGTACATAAAAAACTTTTAAAATATAGAGAATAATATTTATCTAATATTATCATTTGTTTTTTTTAAGTTACATTTGAGATTTATATATATATATATATATATATACATGACTGTATATATACGTATATGTATATATATATATATATATATACGTATACGTATATGTATATGTATATATATATATATATGTATATGTATATATATATGTATATGTATATATATATATATATGTATATGTATATGTATATGTATATATATATATATATATATATGTATATGTATATGTATATATATATATATATATATATATATATATATATATATATATATATATATACACATATATATACATACTGTTTGTAAGGAAAAAGGTACAAAAGCAGGTCCTTCTTTATTGTATAATAGCATCTGTTAATCAGTAAAGCCCTAATCCATTTTTTTTGAGTGTGTCCGTGCTAATATTTTTGGAAGATAGTAGTTTGTTATATAGTCCAATCTGTTCCTACTGGTTTTCGAAAGTCTAAAGAACCGACCAGCTAGTTGAGCCTTATTTTTAGTGTTATGTCCACGAATATCACTACGAGTCCTGAAGTCCCCTACATGCTTGTGCACGTAAAGCAAAGTATAGTAGATAAGTGTTGAATAAAATTACATAATTCTGCTATTTATAAAATGCTATCTGCCATAATCATTGTAACGTAATTTAAAAAATTTACGTATGGTTCTCCTATGAAGCAAAAAGATCTCATTAGCTTCTACGGGATTTTCCCAAGTTACAATAGCATAGGACATGTGCCTGTGAAAAATTGAATGGTAAGCCATAGCAGCCGTCCTAACTTCAGCTACATACATATGTAGGTTTGCACAAGGCATAAATACTGCGAGATAATTTTGAGGGCAGCTTTTTAATATGTTACTTCCAGTCCAATTCAGGATCCAAAGGAGTACTCAAGAAACTTAACACTTACTAAACCATTTCTAGGCTTATTCTCAAAACACATGTAATGTGTCTTAGCAACATTCAGGATCAATTTATTTGCAGCACACCAGGTGTTTGATTGCCGTTGTACATCGGAAACAGCATCGATATTGCTTACTTCATTATTTCTTACCAAAAAAGTGGCATCATCCGCAAATACTGTAGTCCTGGCACCAATATATTTCAAGGCAAATCGTTTATATAGACTACGAATAACAAGGGTCCCAAAATGGATCCTTGGGGAACGCTATGCCGACCGTAGCTCTCCCCGTTCACAGACGAACCGTATGACATCTGTTGTCTAAGACTACACAACTAAGTCTCTAAGAGTTGCAACGTATTCCCACGTTAGTACTCGAATTTTTGTAGAAGCAATTCATGCGACACAATCAAATGCCTTTGAAAAATCACAAAAAAGCCCGCTGACAGAACAACGATCCTCAAAAGCGTCACCCACAAATGCACCAGCTTGGAGCACGGCATCAATTACTAACAAACCCAGTCGGAAGCAAGCTGAATTGCTGGATAGATCAGAAATTATGCTTGTTAAAGCAATTAAAAATCTATTAAATTAAAATTTTTAACAATTTTTGCAATTGCTGAAATAATTGCAATTGGCCATATAATTTTGATCTCCTTTTTTAAAGATATGAATAATTTTGGAAACCTTAAAGCAATCCAGATAAATACTTGCGACAAAGGATTCATTAATCACATGGAAAAGAACTGGTGCCATGCAATCAATAATGTCCATCAGCAGTACAACACTCAATCCACACACATCCTTGCAAGTTTTGGGCTTTAAAGTCTTCTTCACTTCAACTATCTCATATTCACTGATCGGAACAAAGAAGAAAGATCTTTTACCATTTAAGATCTTATTCCTTAAGAAGTCGTGAGAAGCAGCCAGGTGACCAAAGCCTTTTTAGAGTTCATTAACATGTGCAAAGTAGTGATTGAAATCGTGTGGCGATAAGATAATAAGTTGACGTTAGATATCTCGGTTCTAGAACATCTATCCAATTCTATATTTATTTTCCAAGTTTCTCTAGAATGATTTGCAGAATTTTCTAATTTGTCAAGATAGTATTTCTGTCTTGTTTTTAAGAGCATTATAATGTTTCCCAATTTCTTTATATAGATTTAAATTTCTCTCGTCTATTTTTGAAGCTCATGCTCTAGATACAATAACTCTTTCATATCTCGTAACGCAGGAGATAGTCGAAATAATTGAGGCGCCCCTGGTTGTCAGATATTTTTTCAAACAATAGGAAAAGAGATGTCGTGATGCAACTTAATTAAGTTTGCGAGTGCTAACATTTTATTATTTAAGCTATTCTCAGCGTAAATTTCATGCCTCTCGGTATTTTAAAGCAAATTAGAAAAGTGCGACATATTTTCCGAACTATACATATTGATTGCCGTAAAATAGACATTAAATTCAATGGCAGGCACCTACAATCAACCCATGTGTATAAGCAATAAAAAAAGCAAGCAACAGTTACATTAGTAAAAAAGAACGCAATTGTATTTAGTATGTAACGGTCATATATTCAAGAGTTGCATTTCGGGTATATTATATATCTACTTTGTGTACTTATATATCTGGTATATACACCAATTTATAGTAATCGAAAAATTTGTTGAAAATTGAGATATACAATATTTAGTTATATTTTATGTTTAATGTACATGCGATTTATACAGGTTCCTAAATAAAACTATAATAACTACGACACTTTTAAATGACTTTAAAAATATTTCTTTAGGTTTTAAAACCTTACAAAGTAAAAAGATAATCAATTTTATAATACATTAATCATAATACAGGCTGTACTTTACAAATATTCAACTATTCGAACACTCACATTTTGTATATAATGGTATTCATGTAATACATACAATGCAAATCAATAAACCAATGAAGGTAACAATAAAGTTGTAAACTTTAGCCACAATTATCTTTAAAATTACATCATGCTCAGTAAGGCATTATAAGGAATAATTTTTGGAAGGAAATTGATATAAAATGCAAAGTTGATGTTGGATAGTAAATAAAAAATTTTAGTGGGTTAAATACTGTATCACGTAAATAGTGAAGAGTTACAAACAAATAAATATAATTCATTCTGAATAAACTCAATAGAAATGCTACTGATGCCACAGAAATATGTACGTAACGTCGTTTGTATTATGTGACATTAATTGAATTGATTTTATCCGATACGTAAATTAAAAAAATAAATATCAATATAATTGTCTGTCAGTAATAATAACGTTTAACTTTCCATATACAAATATATGTCTTTAAATATTTAAGCAACTAATTGATTAATTTGGTACGTAGACTTCCGCGGTCGTGGTCCATGCTATCTGCTTCTGGGTTTCCGGGCTGGAACCGCGTCACTAGTATATCTGCCGACGTTTCGTACCCATTTGTATGCGACATCTTCAGGGCTGAACTACTGCACTGAAACTGTTTCAGTGTCAGTTTCAGTGCAGTAGTTCAGCCCTGAAGATGTCCCATACAAATGGGTATGAAACGTCGGCAGATATACTAGTGACGTGGTTCCAGCCCGGAAACCCAGAAGCAGATAGAACTAATTGATTTTTTTGAAGATATTTATGAAAGTGTACAAGTTGGGTTCCTGAATAATTTTGCATTCCATCCAATGCTGTATATGTATTTTGTTAACAGGATTGCCATGCTAAGCAGTATAGTTAAATTAAATTGAAAATGACAGCACCTTGTCGAAATATATTTACAATTTAGTATTTGTTTGTGGAGTGCAAAATTATTATGTTTTTTTGAGAAGCTGGTGTTTTCAGGAGTTTGCAGATCCTTAAATTAGTTGTGTGCCTAAATTTTTTAAATACATATGAGATGGTACTATAATGGCATTAGTTTGTGGTTATATCGTAGAAGATGCATGTTGTAATATATGTATCATAAATTTGAATTCTACAGTGGAAACTGAGAATAAATTGTCTAAATTTAATCTTCCATGGTTGTCTGAACATGGCCAACAATTGTATTGAAAGTGTATTTTTACCTATATTTTTTTTTAACAAACACATTTACATCTAATAGTAACAAACTTTTGAAGTTTTACTTACATGTGCCCTTATTTTATGTTACATACAGTCTCCTCATATAACAATGTATTAGACATACACTAGATATATTTGTTTTGGGTATAATAAATTAAACAAAAGAAATCGAAAACGATCAAATTGATTTTCAAGTAGTATTTTATTAAAAAAAATTGTATTTTGTTGTACCACCTTTTGCTTTGATGATTGCATGTATTCTTTGTGGCATACCATATACAAGATTATAATAATTTTCTATGGTTAAACAATTCTACACATCAAAAGTTTTCTTAATATTTTTTTAAAAGAATGTTAAAGCCTTGATATTTTTTGTTTTCAAACATTTATGGCGTATGTATAATAGGTGATGAATCTGTACGTTGCGGTGACCATTCAGCCGCAGTTTCTTATCGCTAAGCCAACACGCACGCGTAATTTATGACAGGGCGCATTATCTCGCTGAAAGTAGTATTCTAGTATATCTTCGTCAAATAATTTTAAATGGACGATTATTTCTAACATGGTGAAATAGCGGTCACTGTTTATGTATACTTCAGATAAATAAAGCTTTCCAACGCTAGGCGCAGACAGACAAACCCTAATCATAATACCCCCTCCTAACACTATTTTGTTGTAGGTGCAAGAGTGGTACGTATGCTTTCCCCTATTCCATGGTCATATTGAGCACCAGACTCCAAAGTAGTATAAAAGAAAAAATTATTCGAAAATGAAATTTTTATTCTTTTAGAAGTATGATATACAATCCGGACAATTTAGGTTTATAAGGGTAAAAAGACATCATTTCGTACGTACCTCTATTTTAGATTCATCCGAGAACACGACCCTAATTTTCGTTCTTTTTTGGTCATAAAAGTCGTTTTTTTTGTTTACATCCGCGTCAACCAGCCATTCCAAGACGTCTTGTTGCTGTTTGAGCAGATATTAATTCCATGTTATTCGAGCTTGCTAGAGAGATATTTGAAGATTTTTACTACCACAAAAGAGATTATCTCTAAAAATCTATTTTTTCTTGCCGATGTCGGTCATTTTTTCGTATGGTCGAAAATAGTCTTGGTTCCTGGTATCCTTTTATTGTACTACGGATTGCACATCGCCAATGCTTTATTTGTTTGATATTACGTAACTTCTTGTGAATACAACAGGAATATTTTAGCATGTTCGGTATGCGTTAATTTGCGCATTTTAGGTTTTATGCGTAACACTGAACATAGTGCTAAAAACGCATTATTATAACCTCGCTTGGAGAAAACGACAATAATACTTTTTAGACCGTAGAACGTTGATATAAGACTTGTATAGCAAAACTAGATATTGCCTATTTATTACTTGCTATTTGCAAATATAGTTTTATGTCACAAAATCTCAAACTTAAATATATGTTTACCCCTCACTTACAAATTTAACCGTGATGATGGTTTTTCCAGGGGTGTCTAATTGATATGAGCATGGCTGTATCTTACTTAATTCTGTCTTCCTACCATTATGTGTATGACGGCATAGTGTTTGGGTTGTTTTCTATTACATATATGTATATTAACCAAAATGATTAATAATTTTGCTAATAATTATTTCAGTGAATGATTATAACATTTTCATTAATTTATTTTAGGATCGGCAGAGGTGGACGTTTTGGCCGGAAGGGTGTGGCAATAAATTTTGTCACAGAGGACGATAAACGTACGCTCAAAGACATCGAGCAATTTTATAATACACACATAGACGAAATGCCCATGAATGTGGCCGACCTGATCTAATCTGCACGGTTGCTGTGTCCGACGTTGCCTAGAGTTTCTTATGGTGTGAGTATTAGCTGCCTCGTGCATCGACTGCGACTTATGTGAATATTGTGCGCCATTACGTCTCTTTAGGCCAGCGCCGAGCGTCAGCGCTGTGCGGCCTGTAATTATACAAACTATTAAAAGTGTGTCTGTTTTTTTTTTTAAAGATATTTATCGTTTAGTTTTTGGTTTTTTCTTTAATTATTATTATTGTATTGTATTTGTAATAGGTTAGTTTGTACAACTATACTACTATTTATAGTGTAATTTCATATACATACATAAAATTGAGAGCGGGCGTGGTGTACTGCATGGGGGTTAAAGTGTGCCAGGCCCGACGATCGAGGGGCGGCGGCCCCCGATTTATCGGTGCCGCCGCCCCCAAGCAGCATTATCGTCTCCGCAGGGGTTTAGTTGGATTCTGGAAAGGTTATTTTATACATAAAAGATGTAGGCGAAGAATTTGACCATTTTCAATTAGTGTTGCCCTTTTTGTATTTTGTCATTACTGATAATTAACAATATTATTAAATAAAAGTGGTGATCTATAATATATTTGGCTACCTTGTTTCTTATTATTTTTCTTTTTTTATGTTGACATTGCATACCTTCCAAGAACCAAGACCCTGTGAGACACGGAGCTGCATGAAATGTAATTCTGATTGTCTTTTTCATTTCAGGCAGCAGCAGTCAACAAATTGGAAATAAAGATCAAAATTTCCATTTTAAACGTCTATCAGTGGTTTTGCTTCCTTTTAATTTGTTAATTTACGAAAACAAAAACACCTGATTTCCGATCCTCTTCGTCCAGTTTAGAGTTCTTTTTATTTTTGGACATCTTTTACAATTTTTTTCTTATCAATAAATTATTTTATTATAGTAATATTTTTAAAAATAACCCATCCAAAATGAAATTTTAAATTAAAATAGTTAATTAAAATAAATTGACCTTTTTCTTATTATTTTTCTTTTATTAACTTTATGAAAAGCAAGAATGTACTAAGTAAAGGTAAGTATTAATATAATATACTTGTTATAAATTGTTCATGGAGAAACTTATAATTTTCTAAGGTTCCTAAATAAATGATTATAAATTTATAGTAAACATTAATTCCATATTTGCATACATATGTATATGGAGTGAAATGTATTAAAAATTTCATGTATAATGTGTTAAGTTACTCACTTACTTTTGTAATTATATTAACATATTCTGGAATTTTATAAAATGAAAAATAGCTTACGTTTTTTATATGATAATTTTTATGTTGCAGAAATTAGTTTGTAAATTTCTCACTTATAGAAACTTTTAATAACATTCATGTAAAATTGTTATAAAGTATCAAAAAGAAAATTTAATTTTATTTTCCCAATTATGGTTATACATTATAAATAGAATGAGAATGACATGGAAAAGCGTAACCGTTAAATTACTGCCTTTATTAGTCTGGCATGTACAGGTTATACAGATATAATATTCAAAACTACAGATGTACTGATGAGAGAAGTGAAGCGATAGAAATAAATTGGACAATACTAAATGTATGAGGTACAAAGAAGGGGAAGAAAGAGAAAGCTTACAAAGTGTAAGGATTTTTCTGATAGGAAAAAATTTATATATATGAAAAATGAACAAATTATAATACTAAATTATTAAGTGATAAGAAGTATATCGATCTAAACATATATATTAATGATGTATAAGTAAACTATGTGTTAGAAATGTGTTCTTGCAAAAATAAATGTCAAGCAATTGTAAAGAAGCAAATATTACAAAGTTTATGACAAAAGAAAAATAAAAAAAGGAATCGATGTAAAATCAGTTTTCAGTTGCAAGATAAAAGTTAAAAAAAGAATGAATGCGCTAGAGAGGCAAAATATTGGAAATACTGAATTTAAGGCAGGAATTAGTACATGAAAAAACTGAAAACATGGATATTAAAGACTGGTAAAATAAACTTAAATTAATCGATATAATAGAAAATAATTTAGTTAGTGATTTCTTTAAAATGAATGCTGAGGGCCCGTTAAAAGAATTATATGGCCGCTTCAAAATAATTTGAAACTGCGGCTGCTCCTTAAATGAATAACTGAATTTTTAACATTTTCAGCACTCAAATGTCAAATTCTGAAGGCATTTGCTTACAAAATTGGAAATCTTTAAATTGTTACGTAATATAATCCCTATACGATTTTGAAAATATTTGAATACTTTTGGTATCAAGGTTAAAAAGATAATACATTCCATTATTGCATCTATGCAATCTACAGGGAATTGTAAAAACATTAAATTTGTTCACGTTTTAATTCAAATTTTAATGTTACAATTTGTATTATTATCTATTAAAAATAATTTCAATTATTTAATATTGATTTCTAATTTTCTTAAATATATAGAAGCTAACTTTCATTGAAGAATTTAAGCAAAAGGAATGTTTTCTCCTACATTATTAGTAACTAGTTATATTAGTGAGTATTCGCAATAATTTTAAATATGTGTAGAGGAAAAATGACAATAACTTTCTACAATTAAACATTACAAATTTGTAAAAATTAGTTTTTCTGGAAACGTTTGAATTTTTCAGCACTCGAATTTAGTTGACGTAATATTCTAATGTTTTTTAAATTGTATAATTAATAAATAGGCATCTGTTATACAAAGTTATTCACAGAATTGTTTTATATTGTGTACAGAATTTTATTTTCAAGTACCTAAAGCTTTTTTATACTTTTCATACGTAAAAATTTGCTAATATTTAATTATGTATTCTTATATTAAAAAAACCTTTTTAAAATATACTTGACTTAATCTTTATTAATTTTAATAAAAGAATATATACTTAAGAGTTTAAAATAATATTTCTAGGCAACATAGAAACATTGATATTTAGCAGTTGGCTCTCGGAGAAATATCATGCGCATGTCAAATACGCGCTTCCGCTATTGAGAAGGCCTGCTCGACGACAGCTTGAGTAGCTTCAGTTTGCTGTGCGGCTAGTTCCAAAGCTGGTGATAATCTGTGGTAGCCTTTGTGCGTGTCGTGCTAAATTAATAAATTATAAGTCAAAATGAGCTGGCAAGATTATGTAGACAAGCAACTTGTAGCTTCACGTTGTGTCACAAAAGCATGCATTGCCGGTCTAGATGGGAATGTCTGGGCCAAAAGCGAAGGTTTTGAAGTAAGTACTAACATTTCCATTATTATTTATTATAACAAAGCAGATAAGTTTACCTAAGATGAACAAAATGAGTTTTATTAGAACTCTTATTCATAGAAAATAATCTAGGAACAATAGGTTGGTTGGGCTTGGCTACTTTTTTCGAAACGTTACTTTCACTTAACGAATTACACTATGAAATTCAAATTGCTTACCACAACAAAGATTTTATTTCGATGATAGTTCTGTTTTATCTTAAGAATTTTTATTATTCTTACTGGACATGACTTTTTATGACAAAGCCGGCTTGGAGACAAAATGGCTGCCGTATAAGCGACGTGTAGACATAACCGTATACGCGATTTTAATGCTCTAGGCAGTTTCTATATGGCAGTTATTGCCCAGCCCTATTTTAACCACAAAGTTTATTAATTGTTGCATAGAATATTAACAATTTTTAATTAGACGAAAACAATTACTTTCAAATTTTGTTTCATATTTCTCATTCCAAAACCAAAATACTGACAATTTTTGTATTAAATAATAAAAAAAAATAAGAATTGTATCCTATGTAAATGGGTTGTATTTTCCTTTTACTGATAAAGTAATGTCTGGTATATAAAATATTTTTGCTTTTTTTTTTTAAAAGAAATATGGGAAAATTGACATATTGAGATACTGCTGCCATACTAATCTTTCAATATGTATTTAACAGAACATTTATTGTATTGGATAGGTCTTAATTATTTAGTTTAGGTCTATTAAAGATATAGATTTAATACACTTTATATTTTATATAAAATATTTCACTCAAGCAAAAAGGAAACTAATTAAAAGTATTACAAGCTATTTTAATTATAAACGCTTAAGATATTTCTAATTGGACTTATTTGTAATAAGAACAAAGAGAAAATATGACTTTTTAATTAAGAAGTTTACTCTAAAATTAATTACTTTGGAAGATACTTAATTGGATCTGTTTAATTTTAGAATTTGCACCATAAAAAGTGCACCATTCTAGTTTACAGGTAGTGCAAATACATAATCTATTCTCTCACATGTCGAAGACCCGAATGAGTCATTTTCGAATTAACATTTCTTTTAATTAGTTAACATTTTAAAATCATTTTTTGTTTCGTCGGTTTTTTGTTTTCGTATTATGCATTAACGGAATGATTTTCGTATATTATTAAATATTTATGTAATTATTATACGCCCCTGGACCGTAAATTTTAAGTTATAAAATTGAATTAAACGTGCTTTGTATGTGTTTGGTTTTGATATTTTAGCTACATGTGTCATAACAATATACAAGATATGAGGAGGGTTTTGTTAATTAGATAATTTCCAAATGGTTTTCGGACTGTAAGGTTTGTGGCCGTTGTAGAAGACGATTAAGTGGGGTCGGATAGATGTATAAAAAAGCCTTGACGAATGACTAAGGTGAAGGTTATATAGAAATTAAATAAATAGACGATCGATAAATATATTGGTCTAGACCTCTGCATTGTTTAGATTGGACGTTCTACTGTGTGTATCTATAAAATTAAATATGTATTTCAGCTGAGATTAAGTTTATATTCTTATCTTCAAGGAAAGCAGGGAAACTGGTATTTACAATGTAGATGTAATGAATACAAAGGGAAGTGAACTAGATATGTTAGTGGTTATGTCTTTAAGACATGCAATGTTTAATAAACTGTTTATGAATTATTCGTATACATCAGAACGCCCAAAATTATAAAATATTGGTGTTTACTTGCATTTAGTTTTAATTCAATATTATAAAGGTACGCTGCGAATGAATGCCTAATTTTACTTTTGTAAAGTTTAAGTATTTTTATTTTTGAAGCTTCTTCTATAAAATAATTATTTGCTTAAACGTGAATTTGTGTTTAAATACTATATCGGCGTAAATATAGCTCCCATTTTGATGACGTGTTCATCAAAATGTATATCTAATGTATATATTTTAAATCATTTAAAATTTCCCTAGTGATTATATTTTAGTTATCTTTTTTTTATATCTCCAGTGTTGTGTACATAAAAAAATTAATTATGTGGAATACATTTTCTTATTTATTTAATGAAGTTCTTAGGTTTCTGCCTTGAATATTATGCCATGAGTACTTAGTTGGAATTGTCACACTACTATTCTTAATTTTAACGCTTTTTCAATATTAGAAGTACATTTATTATTAGAGCGTTAAATCATGCAATTAAATAAACATTTTAGTTATTTATAATACATCTTATGGTGGCCTTGGCTTTTACGTCGTATGAACAAATGAAATTTTATACAAAGCTCAAGTTTTAATTTCAGTTCTAGAAAACACTTTAACTACATCATTGTTTTTAATTAGTTTCTAATATCAAGTATGGTTTCATTTAACGTGATTCATTAGCCTAATAGGGATTTACTAATTAATATTTTGTTTAAAATTATTAATCTAGCACGTTCTACAGTTAAAATAGAGAGTATATTAAAAGTAATGGATATTGACACATGCCTTTAGGCCAAATACAAGACTTTCATATTATCAAAAAGAATTATATTTAAAATTATATTTGATTGTAGACTGTGTATCATAATTTATATTTTCAAAAATATTGTGTTCTACTGCAGTTACTTGAGCCTCCTACTAAATAACTTCGGTCAGATCATTAAATTATAAACTTGATTTTTATAACTATAATATTTTTGTTGGTCAAATAAATAAGAGTATAGAGGTTTAATTTTATGATCGAGGAGGTCATTAATTTTGCCTTATCGAAATTCCTCTAAAAATACGAAAAGCCAATATTGTCGTTGCACTGTCTTCTAGGAAATAATCTAGGGTGAATTTACCATTATATAACTGAGCAATATATTCTTTCAAAATAACTATACGATATCTTTTTACGTGGTACAATATAGGACTTATAATCCTTCATTAAATACTACCATTCACACACCAATTTAGATGGATGTACTCAGTTTCAGTAATGTTATTGAGGGTTTCCAGTCTAGTTTCTGTAGTTTTGGCTACTAGCGTGTCATTATAAATGAAAACAGGATTCATCTGTGAAAATGCTTAAGAAATTTTATTACTCTATAAATATATTATCGAACTAATTAATGTAAGCTGTTTCTAGTTCAGCACATTGGATATACAGTTCCGTACAAGGATAACTACATGCGCGAAAGTGAAGCTTATTTTAAGAACCCTTGCACAGCTTATCATAAATAGCTATAAATAATTAAATATACTTAATTGGCTCTCAATTATGTAGTTTTGTTAAAATATTCTATATGTGCTGACAAATGTCATAAAAATTTTTCTTGAACTTCCTCCGATATCAACATTCTCTGTTAAAGAAATAGACGGACTTGTTGATTTTTCTTTGCAAGTCTAATATTTATTCTCAAAACATTGTAATATTCGCCGCGTGTTGTCAAACACATCGTGATCAATATTTACATCAGTAAATTATTGAAAAAAATGATTAGAACATGATTGCAATGACTAAATCTATATTTCATACGCACTGCAAAAATGAACTGTTCATATAAGGGTATCTTTTTCAGGTTGAAACACTATCGCGAATGTCTAACTTAAAATCAGCTATGTAACTAATTAGGGTATATCATGTAGCAATTATTACTTGTACAGTCTAGAAGGAAATTAATGGCTTATAAGAATTGTTACTTAATTTATAATAAAATGTAGTCGACGCATCAGTAAAATACAATTATGAAAAATCGCGTAATACGAAACTAATTTGACAGTAGTAAATAAGAAATAATACAGAGTAGTAAATCGAAGAAATCAAAATTCCATGCATAAATTAAGTTTAGATAGTTTCTATAGGAACTTGAACCATAGTAAACTGTTAAATTTACGAATATAAGCTTTAATTATTCTAAAATATACTCTGGTTATTTCTGATATAAGCAAGAAAATCTGTCCGCAGTTTGTAACAGATTGGCAATAATCAATGCAAGATTGTTTCCACTTCACACTTTTCAAATTTATCATTGGTAGCCATAACAAAATTACTCGAAATATTCATTTGATACATAAACATGAAAAAGTGCCACTAAGTACTAAGATAAAAATCTTGGAATCTGGAAATTCTTGTGTTGCCAACTACAGGCACACCTAATTGCTTACGATGTACAATCTATTTTTCGATTTTAAGAATTGATTTAGGAAACCAACTTTTATTTTATCTCCTTCGATATTAATCTAAAAATTCAACTTATCAATGTTTTTCATTCCTATGCAAATTCGGTAATTTTTTGTTCTGAATTTAGGAATTCGTGATAAAGCTGTTTTAAAGCATATATGTACAATAAATAGCCAAATTAAGTTAAAAATGACAATTTTATTGTATCAAATACTTACACACATTCACTACCGGTCATATTTATTTGCCCACCCTTAGTTTTAGCCAAAATTATTAAACTATCAAATGTGTACTGAAAATGTATTTATTGTACCAATACAATAGTGTAAAATAAACATAAAATAGTTACATTTTTCTTATATAAAAACTTTATCATTAATTATTATTAAATTTTGCTCTCATCAATGTGCCCACCTTTATTTTTGATAATTGCGGCACATAACCGCGGCATCCTTTCAATTAATTTTTGCAATGTATCTTCTGTAATTTGTGCCCAGGCTTCTTGAAGTTGTTCCCACAGTGCAGTGGTGGATGATAGAGCACGTTCTCGAACCTTCCGGTCAATTCTTCCCAAAGAAGCTCTATTGGGTTCAGATCAGGACTTTGAGCTAGCCATACCACTATAGAGATTTGCCCTTGCTCTTCTAGTTGACGTAAGTAATCGTCACACAATCTAGAAGTGTGTTTTGGATCGTTGTCCTGTTGAAATACAAAGTTTTCGCCAAGAGTCCTGAAGGAACAGCGTTATTTTCTAAAATTTCCTTGTAGCCTTCTTTTCTTAGGATTCCCTCAATTTTGACGAGATCGCCTACAGATCTATCTGCTTCTGGGTTTCCGGGCTGGAACCGCGTCACTTCTATATCTGCCGACGTTTCGTACCCATTTGTATGGGACATCTTCAGGGCTGAACTACTGCACTGAAAACTGAGTTTTTCAGTGCAGTAGTTCAGCCCTGAAGAATTTTAAATAATTGTGTACGTTCTTTTTAGAAAATTTATTTGAAAAATCGATTATATATGGCATTTTCTAGAAAAAGAACTTGGAATAACCAATAAATAAATTATTATTCAGTTTCCTAGTTCGCTAAAATGGGGTTATCTCAAGAGAATTCAATTTGGGTAATAAAAGGACAAAAATTAGTTATATCTTATCAGTACACTTTAACTTTAATCGTAGAAAGGAATGATGTATTGTTTTTTGTAGCCTGTTTAAAACTTAATTAAATGTCTGGTGGTCCTTTTTATGCAACAGATTAATAGATTTTCTCTTCATAACTACTTACTAATTTGTTTTTTAAAATCTCTTAAATTAGCCATACCTTCAACACAACTAAATATAACGTCCAAATAAATGTAGAAAATTTAAATACACAATTGTTAGAACAAGCGGATCAATTCAGTACTCTATTGCATGATTTCGTTTAGTTGGATTTTTTCTCTGTGACTTTGGGCAATACAAAGTTAATCTGACAAATTCCAACGAGGTTAGTGTTAATGATTATTAATGTTATGTGATGTTATTACTAAGTACAAACTTGATGTCTCCGGCATAGAAGGAGGAGTGTGAATTTGAAATACGAGGTAGGCGCCATAAATTCTCGGCCTGACAAGCTTATACAGGTTCAAACGTGTTCAAACTTCGATGCATCATAGGTGCGCATGCGCAAGGCCTACACCATATATATTACGGCTCTAAGAGTAGTAGTTTTTAGTACCCAGCCAGACAACGCAAGTAGTGCATGAAAATGTCTGAGGTAACGAAAATTGAGTACCGTGCGGTCATTAAGTTCTTAACAAAAGAAGGGCATACACCAACTCAAATTAAACAACGTTTAGACGGCGTTTATGGTAATTTATCTCCTTCATATTCCACTGTAAAAAAGTGGGCAAAATGTTTCCGTTTGGGGCAAGAATCCCTTGAAGATGATGAGCGCTCCGGTCGGCCAATTGAAGTGGTAACGCCTGAAAAAATTTCAATTGTTGAAGAAATGGTATTAGAAGATCGCCGTTTGAAAGTGAAGGAATTAGCAGTGATGTCTAACATTTCCGAAAGTAGTGTTCGCCGAATTCTCCATGACCATTTGGGTATGAACAAGATTAGCGCAAGATGGGTACCGCGTCTTCTTTCTGCTCTCCAACGTCAACGTCGGGTCGAATGTGCGCGCTCGTTTTTAAACATGTGTGGAGACGACCCAAAACCGATTTTGGAGTCCATAGTCACAGGAGATGAAACAATGGTTCTGTTTTATGATCCCCTATCTAAAAAGGAATCAATGGAATGGCGGCGACCCGATGAACCTCGTCCCAGAAAGGCAAAAGTCGTTCAATCAACCAAAAAGGTGATGGCCACAATATTCTGGGATTGTGAGGGCATTTTACTAATAGATTTTAAAGAGCGTAATACAACTGTCAACAGCACATATTATGCGTCTTTACTGCACAAATTGAGGAACAATATTCGTGAAAAACGTCCAGGAAAATTGACAAAAGGTGTTCGATTACTGCACGACAATGCACCCGTTTTTTTCACAAGCTGCCATCCGCGAATGCGGTTTTCAAGAAATGGAACATCCACCGTATAGCCCGGACATGGCTCCTAGTGATTATTATTTATTTTCTAATTTAAAAAAAGACCTTCGGGGACGTGTTTTAAGGACGATACGGAGTTGCAAGCAGCTGTAATAGAACATTTTGAGGGAAAAACTTTAGAGTATTTTTACAAAGGTATAGAATTATTAATTGATCGTTGTAATAAATGTATTGGAGTTCGGGGAGATTATATTGAAAAATAAAAATTATTATATTTTACCAAGTTATTTTTTTCTATATCAGGCCGAGAATTTATGGCGCCTACTACGTAAGTGTTACATAATTTAATCACTAAGGTTGATATATTGGGTCTGGGAAAAAGTTCGTGGCGTTTTTCCCGATAGATGGCATTGGTTGCCGATAACTAAAGAACAACAAGTCACAGCGACACCACCGAGGGCTCGTTTTTTAGATGACCTTCCGAACGTTAGTTTGAGCGTAGAAACATTGTAATCGGTGCAGTGGTTGGAAAGTTATTCGCACTTGAAAATGGAGAAGAATAATGAGAAATTTCGCTATATTCTGCAATATTATTATGATAAGGGGAAGAACGCTGCGCAGGCTTGTGATAAAATTTGTGCTGTGTACGGTGAAGGTACTTTATCGAAATCTGTTGCGCGGAAATGGTTCGCTCGCTTTCGTTCTGGAAATTTCAATGTGAAAGATGAGTCACGCTGCGGTCGTCCAATCACTGAAAAATCTGATGAAATTTCGATAAGCATATCAGCAGTGTCGATATTGGCATGGAGCTAGGCATTGACCACAAAACTGTTTTGAACCATTTACACAAAGCTGGTTACAAAAAAAGCTTTATGGGTTCCTCATGAGTTGAGCAAAAACATGATTGACCGTTAACATCTGCGATGCGCTGCTGAAACGGAATGAAATCGAGCCGTTTCTGAAACGTTTAATAACCGGAGATGAAAAATGGATTACGTACGATAATCGGAAGCGTAAAAGATCGTGGATAAAGGATGGTGAGCCGTCACAAGCGTTCGCTGCCAACATTGACGCAAAAAAAAGTGATGCTGTGTGTATGGTGGGACTGGAGGGGAATCGTCCACTACGAGCTACTTCCAACTGGTCAGACGATTGATTCTCAACTCTACTGTGCACAACTAGAGAGATTACGCCAGGCGATTGAAAGAAAACGGCCCGAATTGATTAATAGGAAAGGTGTTGTCTTCCATCAACAACGCCCGACCACACACTTCTTTGATGACCCGTCAAAAATTGAGAGAGTTTGGTTGGGAAGTTTTGATGCACCCACCTTACAGTCCGGATATAGCACCCTCTGACTATCATCTGTTTCGATCTCTGCAGAACTCTCTCAATGGAATTAAGTTGGTTTCAAAAGAAGCCTGTGAAAACTACTTGATTCAGTTTTTCGACCAGAAACCACAGAAGTTTTTCACCGATGGGATCATGGATCTACCAAAAAAATGGCGAAACATTGTCGATAATAATGGAGCATATTCGGTTTAAATGAATTCGTCCACGCGCCATGCGGGGACCAGTTGAATTTTACTGAAAAAACGCCACGAACTTTTTCCCAGACCCAATATAACCCCTTTCCACATTAACTTTTGTAATTCTGTATACGCATTTCGACAACTAAGTTGTCATCATCAGCAGATAATTGCAAAGTGTCGCACCTGGTAAACCACGGCGAAAAATACCTGTACGAAAACAAACTCCGTACGCGATCTACACCGTTAGGTGTACATTTTGGTTCTCAACGGTGTAGATCGCGCACGGAGTTTGTTTTCGTACAGGTATTTTTCGCCGTGGTTTACCAGGTGCGACACTTTGCAATTATCTGCTGATGATGACAACTTAGTTGTCAAAATGCGTATACAGAATTACAAAAGTTAATGTGGAAAGGGGTTATATATCAACCTTAGTGATTAAGTTAATCAACCACACACTCCATTAAATTCAACTTCAAGTTACATAGTTTAATCAGCATCAAGTATATATAGTAGTGGGAGTAACATAAATACATATTTAAAAAAATTTAACATAAGTTTTATCTAAGCTCAAAAAAATTGTTTCCATGAATCAAAAACTAGGTAAAAATATTATAAAGTGTAACCTAATAATAAATGTAATGTTGTGCAAATTTGTATTTTTTTTTGTACACGCTTAGTATTTAGTTATTTCATGGTATTTGCAACGCAGTAGCAGTAAATTTACACTGGCTGAACATATCTTGATATGACTACCAACTCTTCTCAAATGTTTCACCTTTATGTGTAAATATCGCATGCAGCCATGGAGCCGGCAAAATTAAATCTGTATTTTCATTAAATTTTTCTCATATTTGGAAGTGTGTTTAAAGTCATTTTGATGTATTTGAAGAGCGGCGATGTCTTCTTGTATATAGTATTATAGTTAACTTAGTTTAAAATATTCCTATAAATCTTTAGCTACGGTAAGTATTTGAATTTGATGGAGCCTGTGGTTGATTGACTTGATCAATAAGGTTGATATATAACCCCTTTTCCACAATTAACTATTTGTAAAATTCTGTATACGCATTTCGACAACTAAGTTGTCATCATCAGCAGATAATTTCAAAGTGTCGCACCTGGTAAAACACGGCGAAAAAATTGTACGAAAAATAAACTCCGTACGCGATCCGCACATCTTGGTTTTCATCGGTGCGGATCGCGTACGGAGTTTATTTTTCGTACAATTTTTTCGCCGTGTTTTACCAGGTGCGACACTTTGAAATTATCTGCTGATGATGACAACTTAGTTGTCGAAATGCGTATACAGAATTTTACAAATAGTTAATTGTGGAAAAGGGGTTATATATCAACCTTATTGATCAATACGGTAAGTATGAGGAACATCCTCAAATCTTACCATTGTGGATATACTTTTGTCATATTTTTTACTGAACTAAGCTTGTTTCACCACTCTCTTGACAGTGTATTTCTCTTTTTAACTTTTAATCCAGCTCATTTTTTTAACTTAACAGAGGCACTTTTCTGCAAATTGTTCTTCATTAATCGCCAACCGACGAACACTGACATTTCATTATCGATTCTGATTTTACAATGGATCACGTTTTGTTAATTTTTACAATTCACCGATAAGTGTCTGATGTTTTTCTAGCCGCTCCTCATTTTTGCATTTTAGTTTTAATGCTGTTGTAATTTCGCTTTCAGAATTCTTAATAAAATATTTACGTACACCAATTTTTACTTAACAATAGCAAATAATTATCGCAATATCTTATGGATTTTAACCATTAGTAAGTAGCTTTAATTTAATATTTGATAATGACCTCTGTTTTACGATACCAATTTTGTATTATCACAAGCATATATTTTTCAAGTTATTTGTGAGCATCTATTAAAAAGTGGCGCGGGTTGATAATTGATGAGTTAATGAACATTTAAAATAATTCTTCAGACGGCAATTTTTATGTTTATTTAAAGTATATGATAGGGATATATTTTGTTCGTTACTGGACGCATCAGTAAATGCACTCAAAAAACATTATTTATACAGCCGTCACTACTTGTAAATGTCTAGAATTTTACGAGTGGTTAAATGCTGTTATATCAAATATTGAATTTGTATCACGTTCCTTACTAATTCTAGCGCATTGAATGTATTACTGTTCATACAAGCGATTTTTAATTGTGTCAAGTTTGTAATCACAACCGTGCTTAACCGAAATTGAAAGTTTGGCCCTACGCGTATATATACGACACCTGGCAGAATTTCAACTAATCGCTTGTTCATAGTATAACTTTATTTTTATTTGTTTTGTCTATTTTTGTATTGTTGGGTATCTATAAATAGAATATAAGTAATTTGAGCCAAACGTCGGATAGTACATAAACACGCAAATAGTTCAATGTTATCATTCAATAAAGACGACACGTAGTATTTTTCACTATCTTTAATCGTTCTGACATTGACTGAAGGTTTTATTTAGTTTAAGAACCGCTGCATCCGTTCATAACTAGAAATAGTGGTTCAAGATAATTTTGTTGTATCTAATTTATTTGATTTCTATTATTATACTATTATTATATAATTAGACTGTTACATACAATTCCAATTCCTCAAAAATGCGGGTTAATCCTCTCAGACTCCACGTTTTTCATTGTCATTATTCTTGATAGTGCACGAAAAGAAGCGTTCTCTACGATTTTCATGTCCAATTTTGTTAATCAAAGAATTTTCACAAAATTTTGTTTGTGGAATTAAATTTCTGCAATGGATATATATTAAAAAATATCAGAAAAAGGTTTCCGTGACGAGTATAAAAGGTACCGCAAAACGATTTATTATGTACATGAAAATATATGGATCCATGGACGATGGTCTTTATAATTTGTTATGTAAATAAAACTGGATTCCGTGCATGCCTGAGCCGTAACATAGTAAGTACAAAAACACATGATTTTCCGAAGGTACAAGATTTGTATTCGTGTATAGTGCATAGTAATGCGCGTAATATACGAATAATTCTTTTCTTTCATTTTATTTATTCCTTATATATATAAATCTGTAACAATTATATTGGGTCTGGGAAAAAGTTCGTGGCGTTTTTTCAGTAAAATTCAACTGGTCCCCGCATGGCGCGTGGACGAATTCATTTAAACCGAATATGCTCCATTATTATCGACAATGTTTCGCCATTTTTTTGGTAGATCCATGATCCCATCGGTGAAAAACTTCTGTGGTTTCTGGTCGAAAAACTGAATCAAGTAGTTTTCACAGGCTTCTTTTGAAACCAACTTAATTCCATTGAGAGAGTTCTGCAGAGATCGAAACAGATGATAGTCAGAGGGTGCTATATCCGGACTGTAAGGTGAGTGCATCAAAACTTCCCAACCAAACTCTCTCAATTTTTGACGGGTCATCAAAGAAGTGTGTGGTCGGGCGTTGTCGTGATGGAAGACAACACCTTTCCTATTAATCAATTCGGGCCGTTTTCTTTCAATCGCCTGGCGTAATCTCTCTAGTTGTGCACAGTAGAGTTGAGAATCAATCGTCTGACCAGTTGGAAGTAGCTCGTAGTGGACGATTCCCCTCCAGTCCCACCATACACACAGCATCACTTTTTTGGCGTCAATGTTGGCTTAGCGAACGCTTGTGACGGCTCACCATCCTTTATCCACGATCTTTTACGCTTCCGATTATCGTACGTAATCCATTTTTCATCTCCGGTTATTAAACGTTTCAGAAACGGCTCGATTTCATTCCGTTTCAGCAGCGCATCGCAGATGTTAATTCGGTCAATCATGTTTTTCACGCTCAACTCATGAGGAACCCATACGTCAAGCTTTTTTTTGTAACCAGCTTTGTGTAAATGGTTCAAAACAGTTTTGTGGTCAATGCCTAGCTCCATGCCAATATCGACACTGCTGATATGCTTATCTTGTTGGACTTTTTCAAGAATTTCATCAGATTTTTCAGTGATTGGACGACCGGAGCGTGACTCATCTTTCACATTGAAATTTCCAGAACGAAAGCGAGCGAACCATTTCCGCGCAACAGATTTCGATAAAGTACCTTCACCGTACACAGCACAAATTTTATCACAAGCCTGCGCAGCGTTCTTCCCCTTATCATAATAATATTGCAGAATATAGCGAAATTTCTCATTATTCTTCTCCATTTTCAAGTGCGAATAACTTTCCAACCACTGCACCGATTACAATGTTTCTACGCTCAAACTAACGTTCGGAAGGTCATCTAAAAAACGAGCCGTCGGTGGTGTCGCTGTGACTTGTTGTTCTTTAGTTATCGGCAACCAATGCCATCTATCGGGAAAAACGCCACGAACTTTTTCCCAGACCCAATATATCTTAATAACTAAATAGAATTTCGAATTAATTTATAACTATTCTGATAATACGATTTTATGAATATAACGTATACCTCAATATATGCTTTTGTGTAAGTGAATTGATCTAATTGTTTAGGTCTAAATTTTATATTAATAATATTAATGTTGCATCCGATCTATTGATATAATTGATTGACGTAAAAGTTTTGCTCTAAATCATCACATGACCTTAGGCTTTTAAATTAGTAGAATAATTTTGAACTATATCTAATATAAATTTAAGAAGTTCATCAACATCTTCAAGCATTCTAAAGTGGTATTAACTTAAAAAAAAAAAGTTTCCTGAAATTTTATATAATATATTAAATTTCGGAATTAAAATTACTTTAACAAAAGTAAACGTTCTATAGAAACAAGTAGGCGAAATGCAGTGTGAAAGTTCGTCCTTACGTTTCACAATTCTTCACTATTTTGCAGAGCGAAGTTAATATATACATTTTTTTAATATTGCCCCAACAAGAGAGAATGAGTTGTTTAAACCTTTTTGTTATCAGGTCGAAAATGTAAACAAACTCGTGTGCTATTTGAAATTGCACATTATGCGCACTATTATTCGTTTCTTTTTTTAATAAAACATACAAGAGCTCTCGTTCTCGTTTGATATCGCTACAGCTTCACCTAAAAATATAGAGCAACGATTGCGATTTATATCGTAAACCTTTTTGTGGTAATAATTGTATATGTCAAGAGCAAGATTGTTTGAGTGATACAAAATATTCAACGAAGGCAGAAAACGCGTTGAAGATGAAGAGCAATCTAGGTAATAAAAGGTTTTGTACTGTAAAATTATTTGTTGTAAATAATACTAAGATTTCATTTGGATCGATACAAATAATTTTGAAAGACCTCAGGCATGTCCCGTCTTGTTTTGAAGTAGACCAATGTTAACGTTTGTATAAAGATGATTTCTGACTACCAGTCTATCATGAAACGCATTATTATTGGCAGTGAGACATAAATCTATGCCTAGGATCTTGAAACGACTGGTCAATTCTGTGAATGTTGTGTGAATAGTGAATTAAAAAAGGAACACGTCAAAGTTATCTTAACAATTTTCTTTAGTTACTGTGATATAATACATTATAAGTTTCTTCCAAATGGCCAAGTAAGGAAAATTATTTGTGTGTTATGCGTAGATTACACAAGATTATACGGCCAAACTGCTTTGAATGATGGAAAGACAACTTGTGGTTTCTGCGACAATGCGCCGAATCACACTTCATCGCTTGTTCGAGACTATTTCGTCAAGCATCTAAAGTAATATTGTTTCCAGAGTCACCGTTTTTGTCTGATTTAGCACTATGTGACTTTTTTTTCTCTTTCCACGGCTTTAAAAATTGCCCCATAAATATAATTTTGAATCGATTTAAGAATTTAAACAAAATTTAAAAAGCGCTCTGAAGGCTATATTAGAAGTCGACTTTCAAAACTGCCATTAAAATTGAAGAAAAACAAAAAAAAGAAGTAAGTGTACTGTTTCGGAAGGAAACTATTTTGAAGTAGATGACAAATTTAGAAGAAGAATAAATATTTTGCGTTTTATGAATCCAACATCCATACTTTAATCACAATAGCATATACATATAACAAGTTGAACGTTTTGGGGTTACCCAGACACAAATTTACGAACATTAGACTTAACGATTCCAAACCAATAAACATTTAGAAAAGAACAAATTAAAGTTTTTATAGAATGAAACAATTTAAAGAACCAATAACTGATTCTACGACATTATTAAATTTAATTAATAAAATAAAGGATTGAATATTTTACAAGAAGGTATTTATTTTTGTACTTGTAATCATTGTACAATTTCGTAAATTTTTACACTCCATAATCCTTATATTTACAATATTGTGCAAATTAATGGAATCAAACACAATATAACTAAGAAAACCATTTATTTGTCATATAATCACGATGAGATGGTATAAAATTATAAATTACTAGTAATTTAATAAGAGATATGCCCTCCTTTGGCTGCGACGACAGCCTGAACTCTTTTCGGCACGAAATCTATTAATTTTTGACAGTTTTCCTTTATTTTCTCGTCCCGAAACCACACCTGAATTACTGCTTCTATCAATTTTGTCTTCGTTGTACAGTCCATTTACAAATGGCCCACAGATTTTCAATTGGGTTTAAGTCTGGAGAATTGCCAGGCCAGTCGAGGAGAGTTATTCCTTTTTTCCTTGAAATATTTGACCATAACCTTCGATTTGTGGCATGGAACTGAGTCCTGTTGGAAAATTGCACCTCCGTTTGGCTCACATTTCTTTAGATCTTTTCCCAAATACTTATCCAGTAGCTCTTTATATTTCTGGCTGTTCATTCTGGCCTACTATAGGAACCAGCGATTCAGTCCCCATGTACGAAAAACATCCCCAAAACATCTTCTTTACAGGATGTTTGACAGTCTGATCGATATGAGCTGCAATGAGTTTTTCATCTCCACTTTTTCTCACGAATTTTGATCACTGCCCCTGCACCGAAAAATGGGACTCATCTGAGAACAACACCTTTCTCCAGTCTTCCTCATTCCATCCGGAATATTTCTTGGCCCAAATAAGCCTTTGCTTCATCATTCGTTGAGTGAGGAGTTGCTTCTTCTGTGGTCGAATGGCTTTTCTTCCAGACTCTAAAAGTCTCCTACGAACTGTCGAGTCATGCACTTTCACTCCAGCGTCAGCTAAGTCTTTTTGTAGTTCAAAATTAGTTTTTCTTGGGTTCAGCTTGCTATTTCTGACCAAAAAAATCCCGGGATGTTATCTTCCTCTTTCTCCCACATTTTCCCGCTCGTTTCACTTCAACTATTCCGGTATTCTTTTTTTTGCTTTAGGATCTTGCTTCCTGCTCCTTGACTAACACTCTGTGTCATTGAAGTGTGCTCACTTAATGTCACAATCTTCTCACGTTTTCTGGGCGTGATATCCATATCGTGAACAACCGGTAAAAGCACAATTTAAATCAAATTTTGAACTTTGAAAGAGTATATGTGAACAAACTCTCTAAAACGCATTGAATAACTGTAACATGTTCCCAGTGCTATAGGTTTTTTGTTTTTTTGACATAAAACTACTGTCAGAACTGACCTAACAATGTTGCCACATGCAAAAAATTTAATAAAATAGTCATGATTCCATTAATTTGCACAATACTGTAAATCAAGCACTTATAATTTTAACAGCTTAAAATAAAGCATATTTTTACATTTTCGTATAAGAGTATTAAAGCTTCCCAAGAATATTTTATTAGGAAAATAATGGAGAAAAGAATTCAAAGATATTTTGTACAGTTACAGATACAATAAGTATAATTAAGCCATTATATTTACTCAACATAACTTTTTGTATTCTATAATTTATAGTAATATATTTTTATTAAGATACTGAGTCATATAGGTTAAGCTTAAATCTCAGCTATAAAAAACATGTAAATTAAACCACTCTCCGTGTTTAATACTCGTTTTACATGTACCGATACACTCGGCAGCGCATTGCTGTTTAGATGATAATCCACGTGCATTCGCAAATGGAACGGGCGTTAACCATTTTAATATATTATTATATTTTATACTGATGAAAGATAGCTCATTACATGGTCAATTAGATATTAAATGATTCCTCTCTTCTGAGTTTGCCCGTGGCCTTGCTCCACATACAACATTTATATATAGTTTCTGCGTACGAATTGTTCTTTGAGTGTTGTGACCGACTTGTGTTTTCTGAAAACGAGTCCATAGACGGCAAGGCTTGAAAAATTAAACTGTCAAGGACGTTTAAACTCATGTAGACTTATAGTTCCAATGTGATTACCACTAGACACCCAATTAATTTTCCATCGAAGGCACTAGAAATGAAAAATTATTATGTCAAGGTTTAAACATGACTTTAATATTTTTTAATACAGTTCGCTTTATGTTCTACACTGAAATTAGGAAAAAGTTTATAGTGTTTTTATGTAGTTGATGAGCCATCAACTAATCTTCATTTCGAGAATTTGTATAATTTTTAATCTGTTAAAGAAAAACTTATTTTATTGTAGATACCCTCAAATTTGGTTATGTTATACTAATCTTGTAGATTAAAAGATTGTATTATCTGACGAATGTTGAATATTAATTTATTGAAGACAAATATATAAAACTTTACCATTCAAACTGTTTTAGATTTATGAAAATTATGTATTTCATAGAGCGATACTCACATATACATCCAACATTTCTATCAATTCTAGGTACAATACAAGGAATATAATGAAACAACATTTATAAACTTGTTTTAAAAGATATATTAATATTTTGTTGCACCACCACCCAGCTTTAATAGTAGCACATATTCTTCGCAGCATACTGGCCATGAGATTATAACATTTTTTTTCAGTTATCGCTTACTAAAATTTAAAAGTTTTGTGTTCGAACCACTTCTTTGGACATACTTTTAAGCTTGACTACTTTCAATTCTAGTATATGCAACAAATGTTTTAGCGACAACTCAAGGTTCTTTGGCCAACACTTTTAACACCCACACTTGGTTGTCACCAAATCAACGAGTTACTGCTTGAAGTTTGTGGCTGGAGGCAGTGTCTTATTGAAAATAGTAATTTGGTGCATCGGTATTAAATAATTTTAAAGTCGATGACTTCAATACTTCTTCCA
Organism: Dermolepida albohirtum; assembly: GCA_031893035.1. NCBI lineage: Eukaryota > Metazoa > Arthropoda > Insecta > Coleoptera > Scarabaeidae > Dermolepida > Dermolepida albohirtum. The sequence goes on along the minus strand of JAVIWB010001157.1, from coordinate 149,603 downwards.
GCATATCAAGATGGCAGTGACTGTTCATGCGATCCTCGCATAAAAACAATTCTCCGACACCTGACATAGATCTCCCCCTGCCTCCTTCTGAGGTACTGAACGCCAGGCTGTCCGACAAGTTTTAACGGAAGTTGAAAATTTCGATAATTACGATTTTCATTTATTACAACTCGGATATATCCTCTTCAATTTTTCGCGTTTAAAATAGTAATTAGCGTTATATTGAATGTATCTGTATATTGGATTTATCTGACATCATTTTAACCCAATCATCAATTCTCCAATTTTTGTATCTTTTTAGCCCACAGAAGGCGTTTTTTCTTATGCTCTTCTATAAGATGAGGTTTATGTCTAGTTTAGTGACTATGTAAACCGACACTGAAGTTCGCTAGAAAGTTCTTTTGATTTCCTCCAATCGCTCAAGGACATCCGCTGCAAAAATCGATTTTTTTTGTTTTCGACTACTTTTTTTTTTACAAGTTTTCGAATCATCCGAGTTTTGGTAACACCGAATGGTATGCGAATTGCACGTCGCAAACATTTCATCTGTCTTGCTAACGCCATTTTTTGCGAATATAAAACCATTATTTGACTGCATTCCGCGTGGGTTACTTAGCGTGTTTTAGGCATTTCCAAATCCACCAAATGTATTGGAAATTTACGTGCATGCTGCATTTGTTTTCTTAGAAATACATTAGTAACGTGAATGTGCTTCGAAACTTATCTGTATACCCTACTGGTTTTCTTGGAAATACAATTAGTAATGTAAATATAGCACTTTTACAAGGATGTCTAACATATATGAGCATGGATGGTACAATTATTGATAAAGGAATGTAATGGAACATTTTAATTTTTAGCAATTAATAAATGTATTTTAAATTACTTAGAATATTTCAACCTTCATTGGTGGCTTCTATAGTAATTTTACTATAGACAATAGAAATAATTAATATTAAAACAGTAAGCCAAATTACAATTTTGAAATCATCACTGGAAGATGTATTCAAGAAATTAGCGCTAACCTCGATAGCGAAACTTTTAAAAGAGTGCGTAGATTCTTCTTGGCTTCCGGGTTGGGATCGCATCCCGGCACTGCCGCTTCACTTTTTAGACTACGTTTCACCGCACAAGTAATCTTCATTATCGCCACTGCGTACTATACACCACACATTTTACTGTGGGTAAGTTGTAATAAAGGTTCATAACTTATGAATCATGAATTATAGCTCGTCACATTTGTCAGCACATCGGATTCGTAATAAGTATATACCGAATATTTACGCCGGCTCATCCAAGGCCTATGTTTATTCGTACATACGTGCTGTCGTAGCATAAAAGAATTTGATTTGAAATGAAGATTCGCACACGTAAAAATGATGAAAGTAAGAAGCTAAGATGTCTAAATTGTATACAATGCATAATATTCAATAATACCGGTAGACGGGCAAACTAATAAGAACATTTTATACTTTACTCACTTGACATTATCACTAATTTGTGTTCATTTTGAATGTAACCATGTTTTGTCTTTATAAACTTTTATATTGGATTAGTAGGTATATGATAAAAATACTTGCGATTCATTTATAAGGAGTACGTATAATGCTAAAAATATTAAAAACTTCTTCCAACGTTGCTTGTGGTTTCTTGCTTATCGATTAATAATATAAATTAGTGCCAATAAGTAATAATATAATTATAACATATTTTCGATTATTTTGCAAAAAATTTTGATCAATTTTTTTAATAATTCAAATTCAATTTTGGTTGTATTTGATATTCATTAATTTATTCTACTAGCCAATTTAGATATAGTTTTGTTTATTATTAATATTACTTGTACATAATTTTGACTTCTGCGAAGAACTTTATATCATATTAATCAATCTAGTTTATCATTTTGTAAAAGAAAATGTAGGTTAAAGAGGATGTGTTTCTTTGCTTTTCATATGCATAAATTGAAGTGATTAGTGTTAGTCATAGTTGTCAGTACTAAAAAATTGTCTTCTTTAGTTTAATTTCTTTTTTAGTTTTAGAGTGGCTTACTTCAGAACACAAGTTTTGTTTAGTTCAACCCTATCTTCCAAGTGAATGAATTTAAATGTGCATGGGCTTACTTAGTACGGAACTGCATTGAAGAATTTCAAGTGTTACAAGAGATAGCATGTATTTAAAAAAAGCTTATAATAGCGACCTCTAAAACGTATGTTTTCAACAAGATGGTTTAACTTTACTGTATAATTAGTCGGAATACAGGAAGTCCTTGTCCTAGAACCTCACCATATTATTTCTTCTGTAGCCTATAAAAATTGAATACCTTTGTTGATATTTAATATGCAGCAAAAAATTAAACTGGAACGCATGGGAATTAGCATTAATCAGATAATCTTGTTGAATGTCATTAGTATATTGCACGAAGAAAAATACAAAAGAGAGTGATTCTCAAGGTTTAATTGAAGTCAAACTTCAAGATATCCAAAATATATGAAAATAACTATATTACCGTTTTAATTCAACACATATTTTAAGTATAGTAATGTAAATAGGCATAATTTCTAATAATAACCTGCGATTGATTTAATGGATTTCTATTGATCTTTCAACATATTAATTTTGAATTACATTAATCATTTTAATTACAAATTAAATCAGCATGAAATTTATTTAATAGAAATATTTTTCTTTCATTTAAGTTGGAGATCTAAAAAATCCTTGTTTTACAAAAACATTTAAAATTTTAAGTGGTCTGTTAATGGTAAAACTTGTAAATTATTTGGTATTTAACAGTTACGGCAAATAGTGATATTCACAGAAAAGAAATGTATATGGAACATCTCATTAGATTCATTTTAATAGCAAGGTTTAATTCTAAGGCAAATTGTTGGCACAGGTTTTTAAAATAAAAAAATTTGTCCTTTTGTCGCCGAATTAATGAATAATAATAAATATGTGATCAAGAATTTAAGACAGTTAAGCTGTATTAAAATTAATGGATTAACATAAAGAAAAATCTGATATACTATCATGTTTAAACGGAAAAGAAAAGAAACATTTACTTCTAGGGATTTGCTGAAAAGTTTTCATTTATCAGTTTCTGTGATAAATCGTTCCATTTTCCCCAAGGGAATTATATATAGTTTAGTTGAGAAATGTTCGAAGAGAAATATGGAACCGAAGTAATTTAACAGTTACACACTAAGCTAAATTTACCCAACTGTTTGCTGGCTTTTTTAAGTTAAATGTGAAATCAATAATGGTACAACATGAAGTATTATAAATCAATTTTAAATAAATACCATTAAATTTATTTGTTGTTTTTCCCTTAAAATTTTAAATTTTGTAGAAGCTTCGAAATCGCTGTTGTTATTTTTATCCACTGCCAATCAGCTATTGTGGAGAAATTTAATATGCTTTTCCAAAAGTTGGTTTGACATGAGAACGAACTAATGCAAAAGAAATATTTCTACTATCGTGGCCATGTGTACCTGGACACCCTATCCTTCAATACTTTCCATAAATGTTCAATGGGTGATAGGTTTGGAGATTCTGCTGCCCACTCTAATACGCGCACGTCGTTTTCAGCGAACCAACGCATCACTTCGTGTTATTTGTGGCAGGATGCGTTGTCTTGTTGAAAGTAGGATTCTGAATCGTCTCCATCAAATAATTTTAATGCAAACGGTTCTAGAAGCTCCTCCACCATGCTGAGGTATCGCCGACTATTCATGATGCCGTCGCACATAAGCACCTCTGCAACGCTTGAGGCGAACATGGATCCCCATATCATCACACTGCCTTCACCAAATTTCGTGATTGATACAAGTCAATCAGGGCGATAGGCTTCCGTTTTCCTGCGTCGTACGTACTTTGCAACAGATTGAACGAAAACCTGTATTTAAAAACGCCAAAGCTACTTTACTGTTTCAGTTGACTTCTGTTGCATTAAAGTACGTCGACTTTAATATCAATATCGCTAATACAATCATCAACATTATTCATAACGTACCTGTATGTTGTATTCGTCGGACCACATCACCTTGGCCCAATCATCCACTGTCCAGAACTCGTATCTTTCGCCCATGCTAAACGCTTCCTTTTGTGCTCCTTAGAGAGGTACGATTTGTGTGGGAGCTACAGCTGCTCAGACCTAATCTGTAAGACCTCGTTACGGTACGAGCAGAAACAGTCTTAGGCATTATTATTTGATACTTTATAGTATCAGAATAATGATAAAAAGAAAATCACACACAAAATATCCCTTTCTTTTACTCTACAACCGCAACCTACTGAAGCCACTTGTGCAATAAATAAATATAAAAACAGGTCATTTTTATAATTACATCATTATCCCCTAACAAAGACTAATATTGAATCATAAAAATATTGTTATTCTCGTCTTATCTACATTTACTACCTGCCCCATTTCTCAGAAACATCGGTTACAATAACATCTGGTTTTGCCAAGAGTGTCTAATACGTATGGCCACGATAGTATACAGATAATTCACATAGATGTCTATAACCAGTTCTGAAAGTACTCCTCTATTTATTCTAATACGTTTTCTCTATTAATTCTCATACATTGAAATATGGTGAAAATTTCTAACGTTTACTGATTATGCCAAGTAATCTTTATTTTCTTATCATGTGTTTTAATCTGTACTGTGTACGAGTAACATGAAAATAGAATTAATCATAATTTCATAATAATTACGATTTTACTTAATGATTAATTACTTAAATAAATCTTTCCTTTTTATAAATACAATGTATGTAATATTCTGAATGGTCGGTTCCATTAAAATATTTTATGTTACAAAAGCTAACTAAGAGCTCTTTTGTATTTATGCAAAAATTTTTGCTGCGTAACTAATTAGTTTAATGAAATGTTTGCTAGATAAAAGATTAAAGTATATCCCAAGGTCGGTTCAGTTATATTAATGTTACAAATCACTGGCTGTAAGTGCATTTTGAGAATTAATTCGTTACTGCTGAATCATCTTCATAAGCAAATTATTTTTTCATGGAAAAACTCTGAATAATACATATTGTAGTTTATTCTTTTCTTCCAATGAACTTAAGTTTATTTTATAGAATTTTGTGCCACGGGCTCGATTTATTGACTAATAGAGGTCTCGAAAAGGTCGTCTAATTGACCTTTCGATAATAAATTTAGTCATAGGAGAATCCTCTTTGAAAATGCCAACGTACTTAATTGAATATTCTAAGAGTGTTTTGAGTGCTGCAATGCTTAGAAAGCACTTCTTCTCTAAGAAAATTTTCGTTAGTTATTAAAGCAAAACTTGTTTTCTAAACTTATGGTTCATGTGATTTAATTTGCATTACGAAATGAGCAGTTACTTCATTTATTAATTTCGTAATTTTCGATAAGTTCAGTTTATTGCAGTTTAGTTATTGAAATTGTGATTATTATAATACTTAAGAACAATGCAATAGTTAAGAAACTAACCGTATCAAATTTCTGAAGGTTAGTTAGTTATAATACGTAAAAGAATAAGATATTCGGTGTGCTTGAAAAAAGGTTCGAAAGTAAGTTTCAAACTTTCTACTTTGCTATTTATACTGACAAATTGTCTAAAATATTAAGAGTATTAATTACAAGTAAAAATCAAATGTGTTTCTATAGTGCGCTTGGATAAAATTAAAATTCCGTAAAAGGGCAAAATATATATCCACTCGTGTGCAAAATAATAGCAATAAAAAAACAAAATATTTATTTGTTACTAATCTAGAAATGGAACAATTACAATAGATGTTACCAATAAATGTATAATGGTTTTATTCCAAGAAAATAATAAATACTTGGGGTTCAAAATAATAGCAGTATTAGCAAAACAAAAATAAATTCTTACATACAAATATTTTATTAAAAGAAATTCTTGCATAAAAGTGACTAATTCATATGCTGCTGTGTGACCTTTGTTTTTAGTGACTGAATGCATTCGGTGTAACATAGATATCCCATAATTCTCGGATATTGGACGGTATTTCATCTTGTATATTTTTTAAAGTCTAACCAGAGATTTTCGATCAGGTTAAGATTAGAACTTTGGGCGAGGCACATTACATTAATACTAAGCTCTGCTAACCGATCCTTAACCTTTCTGGTGGTGTATCACCAACAAATTGGAATTTCGTTCTCTGCATACGGCAACATTATTTCTTTCAATATTTTGAAATACACATCTGCTTTCATAATTTCATTTATTTTAAAATTAGCCATACCATTAACGAATTACTACCACCATTGTTCATTGAACAAGAAATTTTGCGTTCACAGGTCTTCAAAATAATTGTATTTGTCGTCAGGCCATAAAAAATAAATTTTTTAACTAAAAACATGCCAATTCAATTTTTTTTCCACCGTTGCTATTGTTTTACATAGCCAAATTGTCTACTGACAAATTGTAACGGTTACAGCACCATCTAAAAATGGAGAGTTTCCCGTTCTATATAATTTTTCAAATTAATAGTATTTCCATATAAAACTCCAGGTTTTATCTTCCGAGGAAGCAATGACAAGATTACGAAATATTGAGAGCAAAGGAGTTTTTCTTGACAGACCGCATACCTGGTATTAATCAATTATATTTATTATATATATAAAGCAAGCGAAAATATTTTGTGTCAATATGCATGGCAGTAAACGAAATTTTGAAATTAAAATAATTACAAATATTGTAATGTGTATAAAGAAAATAATCACATTACGGAGTTAATTTTGGAATTTGCATCGTTTTAATTTAAACACCTCTATCTTTATTTTCTGACTTTTAACTTTTCCAATAATGGAAGTGCTTTCTAGAAAGTCAAGTTAGTTCACGACTAGATGTATCCTTTTAGAATAATAAAAAAATATGAATACGTGTAATTACTGTGCACATAGCAGTTGAATTCATTCTTCCTGTAATGACCCTGCAAGACAAGGCACGTGAGATCACTTCCACACTCACAAGTACTCAAACATTTCTTATGGAAAGTTATTTTATTTTTAAATATCAACTTCGTCTTCGGCCGATGTACAATATAGTAGTAAATAACTATAGTATTTCAATGTATTGGACATTCAAGTAGTTAATCGTTTGAGCAAGATTGAACCTCAGCTTTATCGTAGCCCAAATATATTTTGGAAAACTGTTATGTGCTTTTCTACATTAACAGTATGACGGTTTTCCAGTGTAAATATGTTCATTAAACCAAAATGCGACGATAATATTTTTTATTTCAGCTTTGCTCTTGAACAACTTTTGTTGGAGTCGTGTCATATTCAGAAATGCAAGACTACTGAACGTCGCCTTTTTTCGAAATCATTACAGTATGCCTAAATTTCGTCACCTGAAATGATACTACCTACAGTATCATGCTCTTGAATAATGTTTCGAGCAAAACCAATATTCTTTTCGGTAACAGCCTTGATACGTATTATTTAAGGAAAGTCTATAACGTTGAAATTCATTGTACCACCACTTTACAGTGGAGGAGAGAGTATGAGTTGTCACTAAATACCTGATTGTTTTCGTCAAAATATTCCTTAAGGCTTAAGCTGTACGAAACTTTTGAAAGTGTAAAAATCACACCTAGGTAATGGTTTTTTCAATTCTGTGCTTTCTTGAGCAAATGATTGATTGATATATTTTTAATTTTCATTGCGGTAAGACTTGAAAATAATTAGATTAGAATGCCAAACAAAATTTGTACACATTTCACACATTGCAAAAAACATTGTTTACACGCTTAAAGAGATAGTATTCAAGCAAACAACATAAAGGAGCAGATGTTACACCAAATAAGTGTTATGTAGAAAAGGATTATGACATGATTAATTACACCTAAGATGCGGAAAAATACAAAAAAGACTAATAACGACTAGCCTATGCTATGCAATGCCTCTCTAGCAAACTGTATAAAGATATGTAAGTATATGTTATTGCAGACATATAGATCCATATTTCAAATGTACAATAAATGAAAAAAACATTAAAAGTATATGTAAGAACTTGTTGATCATGATGATTTTCGACAATGATTAAATGAAATTTGATAAGAATTTTAAATCTACTCTCACTTCAATTAAAAAATCGTAGATAGATTGTTCAATTCCATGAATTTATGTGCAATGATTATTTAGAGCCATATTTCACATTTTCATTTAATTTTTCGGTGTGATATGTTCTTTTTTCGCCCAGATTTAAAATTTTTATCATTCAGCATTGATTGTGTGAGAGCCTCTAGCGAAATAGTAGCAAAAAGAAGCCACCATTTTTTGACAGAGCGTTTGCGTCTCACTTGCGTGGGTTTCTCCTAATCTTTGAACACCCATAGAGTAGTTGTCGTTTGCTTTCTGGTTCGTAACAGTATATTCCACTTTCATCACCTGTAACGATGTCATATTGATTTTGCTCGACCTCGGTTGAATTTTTTAAGCATTTTTGGCATCAATCCATATGCGCTTTTTTTGAGCTTCCGCTAAATTGTGTGTCGAGCACGAAGCTTTCTGTAGGAAGCAAGGTGATCAAACAGGGTAGTTCCGATTTGGGTCATACGTAGGCCCAATGATGCCCTAATATCTCTGTATGTGTAGTGGAAGTCTGTTACTTTTTTAAAAAATTCCTAAATAGGGGCAGCACCATATGCTATCTATCTGTAAATGCTCTTCGGACAAAAAAATCTCAGAGAATTCCACAAAAATATTAACAGCGCCGTGCTTCCTTACGGGAAATAGCTGAATCACAAAACTTCTAAAGCAACTTAAGTATGCCAAATAGTTTATTTAATCAATTTTATATACATCAAATATAAAATGCTGCAAAAGTGCATTATATTATTTTTTAAATTTAAAGTAATTACATGTCGATAATGTACTATTTAATTTTTGTTTAAAAAAAAGCTTTTATTTTAAATGATAATTTTAGTCGTATTTCAAGGAAAACTTAAGGTTATTCTGCATTTGAATGAAAAACAAACATCTATTTTTCGCTTGTCCATCAACGCTTTTGTTTGCCAGCTCTTATTTTGTTTTGTTAGAACTAATAAATTATGTTAACGTACAATCGTTCATAATGATATATAAACCGTAGTACCAAAATGCATACAAAAACATCAAACCCAACCAAGACATACATATTTTTTATTGCCAGACAGACTTTGGTCATATTAGTTAGATTTCATAGTTGAAGAAATAATGGAATAAGTACACTAATATTCGTGATTATTAAATACGTTCTGTATATAGAGTAATGACTTAACAACTAAAACGTTAATTCTATTTTTACTGCATCCTAGTTTATGTATAATCGGCTCTATGTGTATGTTAATACTAAAATTGTATAACACTATCTTAATCTTATTGTACCAAAAAATAGTAGTACATCTTTCAACTTAGTTTTCAGGCGAAAAGAAATTTATTCGTAATGTACCATTATTGAATCGGACCACTCTTATTGATTGCTTCTTCGCTTGCGTACATGTTCAACTTCTCTCCACGAACTAGCTCCTTTTTCATCGCATTATTTTTTTTTAAAATTTGAAACCTGTATTGAAGTGAAAAGTCTTTCTTTCTAAAGTAATATACAGAATAATATTCAAAATAATTCACTAAAACAAACTGCGGATTGTTGTAACAACACAACAGCGTACCAAACACACTTATAACACAATCAAAAGGAATATTTACACGTTAATATTGCAACAGTGTCTATTTCGGTTAATTGTGGTTTTGGTCATTTAGTATATTTATTAGGTATTTCTATTTATCTCGAAAATTTTGAGCTATTCGTTTCAAACATCTTGAAACTAGACCATAAACATTTGGGCTCGTGAAACTGAAGACGAATTGATTTTATGCTAATCGAAAAATCAAGCATTTATTACTTACTATCTTCACACTATATATAATGAAGCTAATATATAATTAATTTGGTCAAACCATTTACCTCGTAGATTTTAATCAGCTCGATTGGTGTTTCAACATAATGATTAATATTTAAAGGTACTTGAAGTAGTATTTACCCGTAAATTTCAATCGGATTTTAAGCGGTAGAGTGGTCGTTTTTATTTATATTTCCGAATTGTGTAGTTTTTAATTTTTGTACACTTTTGCATGTTCCTTTTAAATCACATATTCCTTGTTAACTTATATATAAATTTACAATATAATGATTTTATCAATTATAATCTTTGGGTTGTCACGCATTGTTACTTAACAAAATTAATAAAATCGACTTTTAAGCTGCTATAAAATTTCTTTTATATTTAGAAAAAATTTAAAAAATTTCTTGAACAAATGTCTGTATATGAAAATAATTGTGCTTCGAAGTTGACTATTTGTGAGTTGTTCAAATTATTCAACCTTTAACTTTATGAGAATATTTGGACTATAATTCGTGTCTGAGAATTCAACATGAAAAAGTGATAACTAGCAAAAAGAATTTTCCAGGACTACCTTAAAATGACTTGGGTTTGTAGTAGAAGCTGGGTAGGATTCACGAATGTTTACGCTATTCTAAATATTCACGTTGAAACCTAAAAACAGTTTTAAGTACTTTATGCGGTCGAATCAGATTTAGTTATCAACTTATTGTAAATTAAAAAAATTTATCGTTGATTCTTAGCTGAAACAAGAATGAATGCATGGCCATGTCAAGAACTGTAGTCCTATCAAGAAATTTAAGGTCACCCTTCCTGCAGGGGTGTAATAACTATATAAAAACAAAGGAATTATATTGAAATATGAATTTTCGTTACTGCTTCAGTGTTTTGTTTTCATACTCAGCCTGGAAATATAAAAACAGCTTCTTGTAAATACACTTTTAGTGAATAGCGCTTAAGTAATCTGATATTTTAAAATAGATATTTCTTTTGAGGAAATTACTAGATCAGATATTTTTACTGAATATAATTTACAATTTCATAAACTAAAGAGTTGTTGGTTTCCGTGTTATACTAGAGGTAAAATATCAACCGCAATATTTTCATTATTAAAAAGAAGCAGAGCTGCAGTCTGTTAATCTACTTTTTTATATTTAAATTCTTTTTTAGGCTAGTTTGGATATTTTAACCATAAAATATTGTATCTACATTAAATTAATATATCTATCTTCAACTATTAAGTATATGTATGGAAAGGATGGTAAAAAAATATTTAGTTTGATTTTTATTATATTAATTTACATCATGGGAGATTTGATTTGCCTGTAGTTGGTAGCACGAAAATCTCCAAATTAAGCATTTTTTATCTTCGTACATTGATAACACGTTTTAAGTATGTAATGATTATGGTTATCAATGATATATATTAAAGTAAGCAGTAGTGCTAATCTTCTGTTGATGTCAATCTAAGTATTGTTACCAACTGCGGGCAGATGTTATTAGTGTCATTATTCACGCCGTACCTACATATCTGTTGTGTATGCATGTAAATGAAATTGAAGAAATTCTATGTGTATTTCGAGTTATCTATTCATGCAAAATTGACCTCCGTACACAGATCACTACTTAATGTCTTTAAATATATTTCTTAATCTTTCTATAATTTTTAAAAATTGTTCAACTCGAAAAATGTCAAAATTGTCTCCCACCATGATTTCCCTGATCAATTAGTACGACATTCTTTTAATTATTTCAAAAAGTTAAAATTTGAACTCGATAATACAAGAAACGCATTTCAAAATATTTACTATATAATAATAAAATATTTTACCAGTATCCTTATTCCTCAGTAAATATATGTTTGTAACCTCTATACTTTCTTACTTCTATAAGTTGAACAGGCAGTTATTAGCAAAGAAGTTCAAAGCATAAACTTAACGTTATAGAGAAAAATAATAGCAACTTTAAACCTAACATTTAATTACTGTAAAATTGAAATATTCGTTGTTACACCTTACTACAAATTAAACAAGTTATTAAAAAATAACATAAATTAATTTCCTTCGAAAAATTTGTTAAAAGCGATCTTAACTTCAAAAAAAAGTCCTAATGAACTACACCTAAACATTTCGTCTGGCATATTTTCCTTTCTCTTCAAAAATCTAAAATATTTAATGCTAAAGGAACATTCGTATTTGTCGATCGGAGGACGACTTCCTCTTCATCAGCTTTGTCATCCAAGGTTAGATTTCAATTATCACAAAGCCGCATGTCAGAACATCTTCGTCAACTTCTATAAATCAGTCGGTTCTGTAATATGTAATGAATGTAATTAGTAAATTTATCATATAGAATTTTCAGCTCATCTTTATCCGATTTTTTAATTTGAAGATTTTTGCAAAGCGGACAAAGGAATATAATATTTTAGTTCGTCAAGAACAGTAATCCGTATCCAGTTTTTTAAATTAATTATTTAATGTTTGTGGTATATATATATATATACACCCAAACATATATATATATATATATATATCTACCACAAACATATATATATATATATATATATATATATATATACACACACACACCCTTTAATAATAATATGTTATCTGGTGTCCCATATTCTTCAGCAACTTCGTTTTCTTTGCTTTGAATATGTGTTGACGATTAAAGCGCGCGACTATGTTATTTGTGCGAAGCTGAAGAATTGTGGGATTCCTTGCTTGTGAAAAGTTTTTACAACTTGAAATTCATTTTAAAGAAGGTTGGCATCATTGAATAGCTTCGAGATACCTAGAGCTTCAATAGTGTTGCGTCTAAATATATTTATATATATAGCGTAAACATATTTCCATATGTTTACATGAATACTTCTTTTCTCTTTCTATTCCCGATTTGTATTTCTCTATTCGTTAACTAATTATCATTTGCCGATTACATTTTACAATTACATTGCTTACGCAATTATAGAAGTTCGACTGCATTTGAAAATGTTTACGAGCGTAAACATATTTCCATATGTTTACATGAATACTTCTTTTCTCTTTCTATTCCCGATTTGTATTTCTCTATCCGTTAACTAATTATCATTTGCCGATTACATTTTACAATTACATTACTTACGCAATGTAAGTGTCTGTTCTTAGAATTGTAATCAAACCAAGATAATGTGATTTAGTACCGACAATATATTTCAGTGTGTTTGTTACAAACGGTAGAAAAATATGGAAATTCTGAGAAAAATGCTGATATCTAATCACAGCTCTTAAAAACAACTTAACAATAAACTATCTCATTTTTTAATACATAGGAGAATTTTATGCAATATTTTATCAATCCACCTCAGCAGAAAACTATCTCAATTCATAGTGGCTTACATCGATAGCGTTCAATGCAAGCTTTTGCATCTTATAATTTATTATTTTTGCTCCAAATGTGACTGGTAATATCTAAAGAATAGTACTTGAATTATTGGTCAAAGAAATATTAGCATGCCGAAGGTTGGAAACATGTCCAGTGTTTCCAATCTTCGGCATGCCAATATTGGACATATGTAACTGTATACATATGTTCAATATGTATGCAGTTACATATGTCTAGTGTTTCCAGGGCACAATATCAGATGTGGGGATCGCTTTTTAGCTCTAGAAAATGGACAATGAAATAGTTGTTTTTTTCTTTTTACTGATATTTATTCATTGCTTCCACCACAAGGTACGGGTCCTCTTTGTATTGATATTACCTATGTTTTAAATTGGAGTTAGAAACATATTTTTCATTACTTCGTTCTAAAGATCCCTACTCAAATTATATATTAGGAGTGACCATTGATTCGCGATCGAATAGGATTTGCAAAATTTTTAAAAATAATGTATTAATACAAAAATAATCAACCTTGTACGGTTAAATAATCACATGTTTTGACTCGTTAACGTCTTTATTTCTTTTATTTAAACGTGTTTCTTTTTTGGAAGATTTTCCAGATGAATGTAATCGAAAGCAATACTGCGTATATAATTATTTTGAAGAGGCTTGTTTATTTTCTAGTACAAGATTAACAATTATTTAGCCTCTCTTTCCTTAATTTTGTAAACATAGTAAAAGTGATATCAGTCGTTTTGAGAGAAGAGCCCGATTTCCATTGGCTTTGTAATTCTTGCCGCTCTTCGACGAGAAATGCTCACATCTTTTGTATCATTGACATATTTGTAATATTGTTTACCTTGTCCATAGGATTACACATTCATTATTAATTAAAAATGCTATAATTAATTTCATCAATAAGACATATGTTAATAAGTTTTACTTGCATGTACAAGGTATGGCAATTAAATAACGAAACTTCTATCGCGCAGCCACATCGGGCGAGACTGTAATTGGAATGACATTGACCTTGATACTCCCAAGCAACCCGTAATTTCGTCTCACTGTCTGCTTTAGTTTACTTTTGAGTTTTAATTGTAGAGGACACTGTTACTTAGTAGTGGCGTGATAATGATTAACACAAAAATTGAGCAGCCAATTAACCTGAAATTCCTTGTCACATTAAAAAAAATCTTGAACACAATGTTTACAAATGTTAAAGGAGATGTTTGGTGATAATGTTGTCACGTGCGCGAATGGCACAAACGGTTTTCTGAAGGTCTGGAAGAGGTCGAAGAAGATGAAGTCGACCTGTGACTGCAAGAACTGAAGGAAACGTTCAGAAAATTAATGAAATTGTGCGGAAGGGCCGACGTCTGATCATTCGGATAATTGCCGATATGGTAAACATTAACAAAGAAACAGTAAAACACAGGCACTGTGGATTCTGTATCAGGACAACGCACCAGCTCACAATACCCTATCGGTGAAGCAGTTTTTAGCAGACAAACGCATTGCTGTACTTGATCATCCTCCGTATTCGCCAGGTCTCACACCATGTGACGTCTACCTGTTCCCTAAAGTGAAAAATGCATTAAGGGAACACATTTTCAGTCTGTTGAACATGTAAAAGCAAAAATGGCAGAGTTGTTGAAAAGGCCGACAATTGATGAACTACAGTATTGTTTTGAACAAGGGAATACACATATACTGCGGTGTATAGATAGGGGAGGACAGTATGTTGAAGGGGATAAAAGCTAAATATAAGTTTATTTGCAATAAATAATATTTCTCATACCAGTCTCGTTATTTAGTTGCCACATCTCGTATACATTTCAGTATATGATATGAGTTATGTAGAATACAGTTATCATTTTCACCTTAAACTTCCCTATATTTAAAGTACTGTGTAGATAATAGTAATGTAGTAATATTGGCCCACCAGATTTATTAAAATATGCAATAACACAAGAATTTTAGAAATGTTGATGTTATAAGAAAGAAATATTTACATACTCATACAAAAGAGAAGTAAACAAAAATAATGCGATCTTTGGAAATAAAGATTATATTCGCTAAAAACAAAAATGAAGGTTGACTCATATGTATATACTTCAGCAGAACATACCAGTTGTACTAAATTACTCATTGTGGTATGTGTTCGCATCAGTTATTAGGCTTATTTTCAACAATTGGTCCAAAGACGAGAGTCTTGTGCTCAGTAAAGGATACATATTTTATATGAATAAGATGACAGTAAAAATGTAGCAAGTACAGCCCGAAAAGCGTATAATACTGTCAGACATATAGCAAATATTAACAAACTAGAAGTACTATAATCAAAGATAGATAATGGAAGACGCCAAACATGTTAAATGCTCAAGATATTGTCAATCAAGATATTATCAATCAAGAAAAAAATCTTAGCATAAATGTGAAAAGCATTGCGCCACATATAAAATTAATAAATAGAATGATAAAAGTGCTATAAACAGTTAAATTTCTCGGGTGAGCAGCCAGAAAAAAACATTCCTAAACGAAGCATAATCTTAACATCCATTGTAACACATGGAGAAGGCTATCTGATGATTGCGAAAGTTCGTTGGTTCATAATGTGGTATGTCAGACGTGATTTATTGAAAGCACTTTAAATGCTCGATAATATCTAGTTATCGCAAGTTAAATTATAGAAAATATCGACAACTTAGAACTAGAGCTTAATTAGACGTTTCAACGATTCAAAACACGTGCCAGAATCGTTAGGAAATGTATAAGGTTTTAAATATGGTTTTTAAACCACCCTAGCCTAGATCTCATTGAAAACCTGTGATATACATACATATATTAGATATGAGTTTGCGTAAACATCATACAGGAAGATTTGAGAAAATATCTTTTTGAGCTGGCGATAGTAAATACTTAGAAGCAAAAAAGTTGGAATATCAAATGCCCAAACGATTAAAATCTTTAAATCTTTATTTTTCTTACTTACTTCCTTCTTAAATAAGTATCTAAATCTAATATTACCATTTCAAATTATTCTTGTGTTTATTGAATATTTTACTGCACTATTACGTGAATCAATAATTTATTGATCCACTGTGTACTTAAATATCATTTGTTATAATATATATGTAATCTATTTATTTATAGATTAATTGTTTTTGGAGAGTATTGTATGCTGATGAATATAATAATATTATTTACTTTCTTTTCAGGTAACAAAAGAAGAACTAGCTAAATTAGTTCAGGGATTTGAAAAACAAGACATTCTTACGTCATCTGGAGTCACCTTAGCCGGCAATCGTTACATATACCTGTCCGGTACAGATCGTGTAATCAGGGCCAAACTTGGCAAGGTCGGAGTACATTGCATGAAAACGACACAAGGTACAGTTAATTAATTCTACTACTATATTAATTTCTGGAAACTTGTGTAGTATTGTACAATGACTTGCAGTATAATAATAATTTTTTTTTGTTTATTAATTTAATCTATTTTTTAAATAGATTTTGCATTTCAATTTATTTAATTTTTTTAGACTTAATTTGAACGAAGTGTATTATTTAGTAAAAATGTTGCCTAAAAGAATTAATTAATAATCCTTTCGATGTAACATTCTTTTATACGTAATCAGATTTCGATGTCAATTTATATAAACGTTCGTAGTAGTAAATATCTCATGTTTGAATGTATCTTTTTATAGAACTTTACAGCATGTATATTTACATTTCGGAATACCCACGAACGCGAACTCATCGTATATGCAAGACATGAAATGAGAAGCAACTCGAGAAAATGGACTGTGCGGTATTTCAGGCGGCTTGACACACCGTACAAGGCAAAATCCGATTCGTTTTAGACAAGATCCGCGCTAAAATGGCTACACGGTTATTTGGCACGCTTGCCAGAAAGCGCACAGGCGGACGGCATATTCCCTGACGTTCTTAACTTTCGTATTTACAGCAAATAGGTCAACAATCTCTGGTGTCATACTAAAACGCTCGCTAAAAATGTCTGGTGTATTGCTTGACATCGACCCAGCTTGTCAGTCGCGTGTGCTATGTGCCCTTTGCCCACAACACCTGGCTTTTTACGCCTCGGTGATTAACATTTTTTAAGACATGTTTGGCGTTGAGTAATTAAACGAGATGCAATTAAAACTTTTATTTATTAAATTCAGGATAAAAGTTTGAAATACACTAATAAAACACCGCTTCGTAAATTTATTCTACATTTTGGGTCTGGAAATTTTAATATTAAATGGTAAAATTCATTTTCTTTTAGTAGCAGTGCAATTTAACATGCTTAACATCTTTAAAAGGCATTACAAATTGCCAAAATTTGTCTTTAATGTATTTTTAATAGTACAGTATATAATATATAATAATAGTACCCTTATTTTAAGTTTAATTACAATTACTAATTCTACAATCCGAATAATTAAATTAAATCTTCTACTCAAATTGCATAATTTTTCACTTTTTTTTATTCTTGAGCAGCTTTCTTGATTGTTCTTCCCGTGTCCTGCAAATGAATATTGTCGGATGTTTTTGCGTGTGCGAAACGTTGATTCTATGAATTTATAACGATCTGCGATAAAATTGTTAAATGTGTTTTGTATTTTACTATACACGTGTAGGTACACTATAGTATTTTTACTATAACAGGCGAAGCACGTCATAATCTCTTTATGCTATACTAAGTCTTGCTTAACGAATATTCTTAGGTTGTCGATAAATTAAATGATTTGACAACGTGGTAAAGTAAGGTCGGTGTAGGTAATAATAGGTCCCATATGTAGAGATTTACGCCGCATAGGATACTATACCCAATATTACTTGTTATGAGGTGTCTCGTCTGTTACTGTAAAAATCTCATACTTAACAAAACGATGAAAATTTGTAAATTGTGTGTATTAAATATTTTGGTAACAGCTTTTACCTGCTTACTGTAAAAAAGAAAAGTTTATTACTCATCCATAACAGTTAACAAGTAAATGAAGCTAATTCTAATCTCAAGAAAAAGCTTTCCCATGATTAACTCTGGAATAGATAGTATTGATGTAAGAATAGATGAAATGAGAGGTAAATGTAGGGGATAGATCGGAATGTTTTCAAAACAAACCCAAAGATGGCTTTACTTGTGCTTGCGGTTTACTTGTCTTGAAAGCACTATAGTTCGTATAACTACAAATTTTCAAATAGATTTTGAATAAACATATGCCATGCATTTTCTTAATCATAAATAAAAACGAGTTCCATGCAGTGGCAAAGTATTTTGTTTTGAAAGGCTTAAGTACTTACCAAATAAAAAGGGATGAAGTTCATGGTGAAATCTTCTTCGTATGCAGCAGTTTAAATTCAGCAAACTAGGTTGTTCAATTTTAACATGTTAGAACAAGCGCGGAGAATGCACCACGTTCTGGTAGACTAAAATCAGTAGTAATTGAACAAGTCCGCCGAGTAAAGTTGAGAGAGATAGCAGAGAAAGTTGGCGTTTTATATGACCGCGTACATTGCATCTTACATCAATATTTAGACATGGGAAAGCTTAGTGATAGATGGATGCTGCATCTGCTGACAATTCATCAAAAAAAAAAAACTAGCGAAAAGTGACCATTTCGCAGCCTGGACATGTTCAAACGGAAAGAAAATATTTTTTTTGCGCCATTCTATAACTGTCAGTCAAATGTAGGTACTTCACTACATTCCGAAGACTAAAGCGTAGTCAAAGTAGTAGGCACGACTAGCTTAGCCAAGTCCAAAGGAGACAACGATTCCATGTGCTGGATAAGTGATAGAAAAACAATAACAGGCGAGTATTATAATTTAAGTCTAGTAAAGCAGAAAGTCATGGGACGTAGGACCTATACTACAAAGTCTACAATAGCGAGGAAGAAACTATACAAATTACAATTCCAGTTATTTGAACGTGTATTCATCAAACTTGGCTCCATCGAATTATTTCTTAACCTGAAGAAATGGTTGGTTGGGAAGAAATCTTCATTAAATACTAGTCATCGAAACTGTAAATGGATAATTCGATATTGTTTTCCGAAAGGTTGAAAGGTCTTAAATAGCATTGTACTAAACTTGTAGAGCTGAAAGGGGATTATGTAGAAAAATTAATACTATTATGTATAACTTATTTTCTACACCAATATAACAATTTGGCTTTGAAGAAACCAGTGGTCTTTTTTCTTACGTATCCTGGAAAAGAGTTTCAAGCCTCGAACAGCAACTAGTTAGTTACACTTGGTAAAATATTCAAGACATAATCAACGTGTTGTTTCGCGTCAGTCAAATTTACCGTGAAACAAACCATGATTTATTCGGTTAAAAGCTTTCATACATAAACTGAGTAATAATTGTAAGTTCTTACGATAAACGGGATCTTAACTGGGGGAAAAATATTAGTATAAACACATTTCAAAAATTTAGCAAAATTATTATGATTGGAATAGGCCAGTGGCAGATAAGCATGTTTTGGTGATTTTCTAGCAATCAGGAAAAGTTGATATAGAAAGAGACAAATTGAAAAGGTAAAGACGGAACAAGAGAATATGCAGTTACCTATAAGAAAAGTAAGAATAGAATAATGACATAGTATTGTCCCCTTTTTTTTACTTTTTGAACAGCCTGAAGCGCATGCAGGATTTTTTTTTGAGTGTATAGACTAAAATGAAAGTACTGTTGGAAGTTTGTTACGATTGAAGCAGATGTATTAAATAAATCTTCGACATTATTTGTAAACGAAGAGAGTCCTTGCACATCATTCCTCTTAGTGGTCATATAGCGTCAAAGTAAGGCTAGTCGGCTCTAACCTTATGCCGCACTTCCTTAAATTTAAGATCATTAAAGTATAGCAGAATAGAGAAAGGGACTCTGACGTAGCGGCGCAATGTACGAATATTAGTTCACGCGCTGAGAATTATATCAGTAACGGATTTATATTTGATGACGCGAAACATTACACCACTGATACGGTAAATATTTCTTCCAACATAGCCGTTATGTCATAGTTCGCGTAAGGGTTTATTACGTTAGAATCCTTTTCTCTCCTCTGTTGACTTTATACTTACTATATGTTCTTTAGTACACTACGGAGAAATGAGGGCCGAGAATTACTATTTAGTGGAATATACCCATCAAATAGTTCAAATTTTGTCATAGAATTTGGAATATGCCGTGTTAATATCGTTACAAATGTCCAATTAACGCGATGAATAGCCTTATACATTATATTAAAATCAGATTTAAAGATATTGTGTCTTTCATAATTACTCTTGCAATGTAAGTTGAATAAACAATTCATTCCTTAATTCCTCATCACGATCAAGAGTAGCATCAGTATTATTAGTGAAGCAATCTATTATTGCAATTCAGTACAGTATTAATTTACTGAAGATCCATAATTTGCAAGTCAATTGAAATACAATGTCATTAATATTTGCATTAACGAATTGTGAAATGTCGAAATCACCCGTAATAAGTCTTTGTCATTATTAAAATTATTAAACATACGAGCCAAAAAATAAACATCAGTCGTCTGCTTGGATGTTCCAAGCCGACAAAAGTCATTCGTTCTCGAAGCGTCCAAAACGATGGTCGCGACATTTGTCTCGAAAGCAGGTCATGTAGCAACAATTCATCTACAAAATCAAAGAACTATTACTGCCAATTGGCAGACAATCATTTGTTTGCCGCAAGTCATCGCTGAACTTCGGTAAACCAACCCCGAACGACGAATCATTCTCCACCAAGATAATGTTCGCACACAGCACGCAAGACAATTGAATTTTTAACAAAACAAAATGTTGAATTGTTGAACCATCCTCCGTACAGTCTGGATCCAAGTCCCAACGACGTCTTTATCTTTCCGACAATCAAGAACGGACTGCGTAGTCAAAGATTCCAGTCGATGCCTTCAAAAACGCAATTTTGACTGTACCAACAAATGCGTGGAACAACTGCTCCCAGAGTTGGTTCCTATGAAAGAAGTTGTGGAGAATATTTCGAGAAACAATGAAGTCTTTAAAAGCTATCTCCTGTTTTATTTCAGTTTTATATGCACAATTTAAAAGACAACTCACGTAGAAAGCTAAAACTATTAATATTATTAACGTATGTGCCTTAAGTTACGTGAAGAATACTTCGAAAAACAACGAAGTCTTTAAAAGCTATCTATAGTTTTATTCCAGTTTTAAATGCAAAATTTAAAAGACAACTCACGTAGAAAGTTACAACTATTAATATTATTGACATATGTACGTGTATAAAAATAACCTACGTTACTTTTAATTGTCATAATATTTATACATTTGTTGATACTTTTCGATTTTTTGAGTTGAAAACCATAAAATTTATTGTTTTCTTTTCTATTACAGCTGTTGTAGTATCCCTATATGAAGATCCCATTCAACCTCAGCAAGCAGCATCCGTTGTAGAAAAGCTAGGTGATTACTTAATTAACTGCGGTTACTAGAGGTGAGTTTCATTTTTAAGTACCAAACACGTGCTGCATCTAATACCTGATTTAAAAACGATAACTTACAGCTCTTGTTTATTTTTTTAATTGCTCCAGTATTTGCAATAAAGTAAAACAATATCTTTTAACTGAATTTTTTTAAAAGAGAGGAATGGTATTGGTTTGGAAATAGAGGCTATAAATGTTATCCCTTTCATCAGTTTCTAAACACTGGTAAGAAAACATTGAAAAAGGAAATTCCTAAAATCAATATTTCCCAGTGTCCTATATTGCTTTTGCAAAAGCATTTGTAAATTTAATAAGATTATTTATGTTCCTCATAAACGGCTTTATTACCAATTTTGTTACATCAAATCTCCATTTCTTTAGGTACTCAAAAAAGCTTTTCAGTATATGTACTGTTATTATATTATATTTGGTAGAGGATTTCATTGAATATTTTTATCTGAGACTCCTACGAGTATTGTGTTGCATTGATATACAATGGGTTAATAAAGTACTTAAGCATAAAGTATAAATTGAAATATTGCGAAAATACTTAAAAAACCACATAGCATAGTTAGATACAGTATAAATTAATATAAAAAAAACATAGTACAGATAATAGACCTCGTTCCGGTCAATTAAAAATGATAAGCGAGTAAGATGGAAGGCGAATAATAAATGAAGCTCGCAGAAACCCTAAAATTAGTGTGCAAAGTATAGCCATAAATTAGAAACAACATCGGGTAAAAAAGTGATCCCGGAAAGGATTCGAAAGTATTTATGGAGTACCAATTACAAAATTCGCGTAGCTCGAAACAACCCTTCATCAAATAAATAGAAGAGATTGAATAGCTTTCGTAAAAGAATTCAAAAAAATGAGAACAAGTTGAATGTGTCTTTGGGTCGTATGGTCGATAAATTGTATGGCAGCAACCAAATACAGCTAGCTCTATGCAAACAAGATCTAATACACGGAGGTCATATTATAGTGTGGGGATGTATGTTCTATAATGGAGTTACATTACATTTTATTGACAGCATATTAGATGTTAAAGATTATTTGAAAATTAATTTTGTTAGATGATTTACTTAAAAGTGTCGAAAAATTACATTTAGGAAGCGACTTCGTATTCCAATAAGACAACATTCCGAAACATCTGCTTTAATCGTTAAGGACTGGATATTATACCAAGTTCGCCAAACTCTTCAACATCCACTATTGTCACCCAATCTTAACCCCATAGGGAATCTGTGGCACATCTTAGATATGGAGTTAAGAAAATATCTCATTTCGAATAAAGTTGATCCAAAGAACTACATTTTTAAAGACATGGAAACTACAGTACTTGGTGATGAAATTAACCTACCCTACGATTTTAGGGTTTTAACGAAATAACATCCAAACACACATATTACACATGCTTGTATAGATATGAATACATATTTACGATTGTAGAATATATTTCAATATTTGGTCAAACCTCCCTTAGATTGAATTCGCTTCGGCATGCTGTCGATACAAGCCGTTACGGTGTCGTGCAACTTCTGTTTTCTTTCCTGACTTTTTCGATATTTTCTTTTAAAACGCTTAAATTGGGATTTGGGGACGAGTAAGTAATAGATTTAAAACACTCCAAATATTGGATTGTATTGAGGTCCGGCGTATCTCCAGGCCAGAACAATATTGGCTTACTGAAATTATTCAAACATTGTGGACAGATTTTGTTGTATGTTACGAAGCCCATTTTTGCATAATTATGGAAGGATTTTCATCTGTATCTAGTGAAGTAATAAAGAGCACCTATTTCGGTGCTCTTTGTTACACAAAAAACTGTTTGTCCTTTGAGCAAAATCATTCATCGAGCCATTTTCTAACTTTTTCGAAATTAGGGAAGTCCTGCTCTGCAAGCGCGTGTCCCATTGATGTGAAAAAGCGATAGTCGGAGGGATTAAGATCTGGAAAGTACGGCGGGTGCGATATTATGTCACATCCAAGTGCTTTCAACGCATCCTTGACCGGTTTTGCTGTATGAGACGACGCGTTATCGTGCTGTAAAATCACTTTACGGGCCCATTGTGGACGTTTCTCAATCAATGCATGGTTCAAATTAATAATTTGCCATCGGTGGCGGTCTGTATTACTGTTTCACCAGGTTTCAACAGTTCGTAATGCGCCACACCGCTCTGATCCTACCAAACAGAGAGCATTGTCTTCCAACCAAAACGATTTGGCTTTGGAGTTGATGGGCTGGCTTCACCAGGTGATAACCATGTTTTTTGTGCTTGAGGTTTTCGAAATAAATCGATTTTTGATTACCCGTCACTATTCGATGCAGAAATGACTTCCGATCATATCTTTGAAGCAGCATTTGACACACGATTTTTCGATTTTCCTTTGCTCGTCATTCAATTGATGTGGTACCCATTTTCCCATCTTTAGGCTTTTTCCCATTGGTCGCAATCGCATCTTTAAACTTTTCCGGTCTACCAGAACGTTCTTGCACATCGAAATCACTACTTTTAAAGCCGAAACCACTCCTCACATGTTTTTATGGTTGAAGCATGCTCACCGTAAGTTTCTACTAGCAACGGATGACTTTTAGCGGCTTTTTTTCTTTTGATTAAATAACAAAAGTAATGCGTGCCGCAAATGCACTTTTTTAGGCACGAAACTCGACATTTTCAAAGAGGTATAAATCTATGACAATGTTACTTTCGCAAAATATAACATGTATGGCTTTGAAACTTGATGTTAGCAGAATAAAGTGACGTATGTGTCAAATCATAACATTGCATACTTAAGTCAAGCGACATGTAAGATAAACCGGTAATGACTTTCCGATACACCTGGTATATTGTAGACGAACAGTCTGTGTATCTAAGAAATGTGTACATTTATATTTCGTTGCACAATTACCATAGATAACATGATAATTAGTGACATTGTCTGCAAATCGTTTTGATGATGCTTTCTTGAAATCGCAAGATGTGCAATGTGTGACTCATTCTATGTATTTGCTTAATTTATTATTTGGTTCGTTATTAATATGGTAACTACATGTGCATTATATATCATTTCGGTTCGATTCTGAAAAGCATTAGATGACCAAATTTGAACGCACCATCTATTACGAAAGTGATGATTCTAATAGAATATAATTTATAAATTCAACGAAATTATCAGTAGAATTACTAGAATATTCGCAATTATTTCCTCTTACCATTTGCATTTTTATTATTAATTGAAGTCAATTTAAATACTACGTAACTCCGAGTACATAAAATGTTATTAGATTTCTTAAGTTTATGATATGTGTAATTGAATATATCAGCTAAAGTTGCTAATTAAATAGCATATACGTAACTACATTAAAACAACAATTTTCAAATAAAAAATAAAGTTCTAAACTGGGAAACTGTCTTTCAATATTTACAAAATGAATTGTGTTTTTAATAGTGTTAATAAAAAGCGTCATGTAGTTTTTGAACCGGTACTTTATTTGGTCATTGGAATCTATAGCGTAGATAACATTTTTACATCTATTTTTTGGCATTTAGATATAAATTAAGCAGTTAAAAGTAGCACATACGGCGTATGTTCTAGTCAGAGATAGTAGCATAGATTCTGAATCACATATTACAAGTATTACTTTATTACACTATAATTTCTGATTTGCTTCCTAGTAATACAAACCTCAATTCTAGGAAAACATTAAATGTATTTCTGTACTCTTTACATTTATTAACATACGAAATGTATAGTGGCTATATAAATTTAGGAATGTATTTGAAATAATTTTTGAAATAATTAAATTTTATAGATTTGTTTTGCCTAAATCGTGTAATATTTAACGTTGTTAATACTAGAATGTTATGAATAAAGCTGCAATTTTTCATTTTGTATCCGAAAAAAATGAAGAAAATTAAAAACGGACACTAATTTAAATATATAATATAATATAATTAGCGTGAACGTGACTAGAAGAAGCTATAAAAATAAATTAAATGTACGGAAGTATAATAGTATAATTGGGCTGCTTTCTGTCATATTTTAATTAATTTTAATGGGAGATATAATAAAATATTTAACACGTTGTGAAACATTAGATTTTTCATAAATATCTAAATTTAAAAAAAAATCAAAATTCAACCCCTTTCATTTTAATATAATTTAGTTTCTACCGATCAAGTAAATCTACCTGTGTAGTAAGGGATTAGTGTTAAGAGTCTCTTGTCATGAGAACGTGTGAGCGATTTTCAAGGATAACTTAATCTAATACGGCAGATGGTTCCTTTAAATTCATTTGTATGTAAGCCTGCACATTTTCATTACATTTAGCTTTCACTGAATAGGATGTTAAGTGTAATAGTGTTCACTCCCATTTTTGATCTTCCAAGCTGTGCAGATATAACTCTGGAAATGTCTAATTAGAATTTTGATGAAACATAGAATCATTTTATTCTGCCTTTTTGTTCTTGCAACAGAAATTCCACATTCTGCGGTGCCTATTTAGTTATACTTCTGCACCCATTTTCTAACAAATGATTTTTTAAGGAATCTTGCAATGGCAGCAACATTCGCTTGAAATTTCCTAGAATTAGTATTTAAAATACTGTTTCACAGCGTTTATTAAACATGGACTTATGGCATATCAAACTATCTAGAGAAATGGAAGAATATGGTAGTCTTACATAAAATATGCAGTAAAAGTAATTGGTAATATGACTAGACGGTGTCGAGCAGTAATCGATAATAACGGAGATTAGACCCTTTATAAAATGTAGTATTTACTTTTATTACTATTATAATTAATTAATCGTTTATTATATACACAAGTCTCATTTTCTAAATATTCACGTTCTGTTTTTATTACTTTTTGTAATTAATTATGACAATATCATTCCCGATTTTCTCTTGTAATTTTCACAAATTCTTCTTTTCTTAAAATTTCTACATAGGTTAATTTAAACGTAGTATTTCTCAGCCCAACATTGTGTATGACAGTAGCCCATATTAATTCAATTGGATTTAATTCCGGGTGATGCAGTAACAGTCTTAATGGTGTGTCCATGTTCATGAAGTAGTTCGTCAAATTATAAGTCACATATTTATGTTTATTTTCCTTTATTAACTAGAAAACTTGTGATTTTAACACATTTGAATGAAATTTGATGTATTTCTTATTTCTTTTATAACATCATGTTATATTTTTTTTACTTGAGCAAGGTGCACAAAGCTGAAATTTAGATAATTCCATTACATTACGTGTTGTAACACGCTTTTTTTGGACATGAAAGTCGTTTTTGATCGGTATTTTCTATTACACCTTGTCAGTCACTGAGAACACATTCAACTGTTCTGAAGGAAATACTCGTAGTCTTTGAAACTTCTTTAACGCTTTAACGTATTATCAATTTTTCTTCCTTTTTGAATATACAAAGGGTACTAGGAAAGTTTTGCAATATGACGTAACAATGAATCGTAGGAGGCTGCTTGTTGCTGCATGTTGAGACATGTTCATGCGTGCATAGTAGCCGCCGCGCCATGTCGGTGGGCTCAGTTATTCATTAGCAGTGAGAGTGTAAAGCGCTTGCGATGGCATCGTGGTCATGAAATGAGATAAGAGCAGTTTTGCTTTATAATTTCATGCATGGTTTAAACATAGACCAGTGCTTCGAAGAAATGACTCTTGCACTAGGTGATGTTTGTTCACATCGCACAACGATATTCAGGTGGTATAGATAAATGCACCAGAAATTCGTTCGATTCTGCATGATCATTTGCACGTGAAGAAACTTTGTTCTCTCTGAGTGTGACGTGTGACTTGGTGACGAGACTTGGCTGTACTATTACAATGTGCCGACCAAAGCTCAAAACAAAGTTTGGGTTTTTGATGATGAGGATACATCCGTAGTTGTTAGAAAATTCCGATCTGTAAAGACGAAAATGATAGCTGTGTTTTTCAAATCGAGTGGAATTGTGGAACGTGTCGTTTTGATCACACAGAAGACAGTCACAGCTAAGTGGTATACTGAACAGTGCCTGCCTAAAGTCATTGGATCTATGAAGAAGCTGCGACCAAAGTCGAAAATGGACACCTGGTGCCTCCATCACGATAATACTCCGGCTCACCGCGCCAAAGCCTGCACCGAATATTTGACCATGACAGGATTGAAACTTCTCGAGCACCTTCCTTACAGTCCAGATCTTGCTCCCTGCGACTTTGCACTGTTCCCGCATGTGAAAATGAAGCTAAAAGGGAGGCGGTTTTCCAATGATGAGGACCTTCTGCGGGCTTGGGACAACGAGTGTGCTTTACTCCCTAGAGAAATTTGGCAAAATTGGTTTAAAGGTTGGTTTCGGAGGATGGAGAGGTGTATTGAGTGTAGAGGAAATTACTTTGAAAAAATTAAATAAATAAAGCTGTATTGCAAAACTTTCCTAGTACCCTCTGTACTTACATATTAAAAACAATTCTTTACGTCTATCTGTGAATTACTTTGTTACTACCCTACCTATCGCGGAAATTTTAATTTAAAATGTTATTAACAGATTTAAAGGTAAAATAGTAATAAGAAAACTGCCCTGTCTCTTAAGCTGTTACAGTAGGCCTGGTCACTTCATTAATAGGTCTACGAACTACAGTATATTAAAACGTTGAAATATGTACATACATGATAAATATTTCTATTAATAAAGTATACGCAATATCGAAAAAATAGAAGATATATCATAACACCCAATCGATAAACTTAGAGGAAAATTACTCACTGTATAATGAAATAACAATATTATACAGTTAACACACCACTTATATTACTACATAGTCGGCAACCTTAAATTGACAAATTACGCAATCACCTAAATCCAGACATAATCAATTAAGATTCTCATAGAGTATTTTCTAGAACATAAAAAATTTCTATAAGCTCTTCAAAATATAAACAGAATAAAATAGTTTCAGTCGCCATGAGATTAACGTGACAGTGAGTCAATTCTGCATGAGCAGACTGGTTACGATTTTCTTACTGATTAAAATGAGTCACGACAAATAACACGCAATCAATTAAGCTGTAACCAGACACTAGATATGTACATCTGGCTACGAAATCGTAAAGTAAAATGATATGCTCCAAATAAAGTGCGATTATATAAATCTAAGTAGTAGCCGTTGAAAGAACGATTTCAAGAGATTAAAAAATGCTTCTTAAAATAATAATTTCATTTTGGAAATGAAATTACTATCGCTGACAGTGATATTTATTAAATGTATAACAAATTTACATAGACATCGAATAAAAATAGTAATTTTGCATATTAAAATGTTATTAGCATAATTATCTATATAGTTTACATGTTCTGCGTGACGAATTTAGTGTACGTAAACAAATTCATACGGAAGCTAGAAGCATATGGGTGCAGTTTGTATGAAGTTGTTTTTGCAAATATGATTAATGTAAACTGTAAGTGAAAACACAAAATGTATTCTGTGTTATAAAAACAACACGTCATAAAGCTAATTTCTATTAAATTTAAAATTTATGCACACACAAGTACACGTTTTAAAGCTAATTTCTGTTAATTTTAAAATTTATGCATACAGTGATTTACAGTCAAAATTATGTAATTAATCAAACAAATGTAGGTACAAAATATCGTTTATAACTTCAAATAAAATAAATAAAATTTATTTTATTGGGTCCAACGGAAAGTTCTCTCCGTTTTTAGAACAAAACAAAATAATAAATTTCACACCTTGAATAAACTTTATTGAATATATAATTTCCATCATTATTTATGACTTCTTGCCAGCTTGATGGCAATTTGTATATCCCATTTTTTAAAAGTCTTATACCTAGAGCGAAAAATTGAACAATTGTTCGTCTGATACCTTTTTCGTTTTTGAATTTTTTGCCCTGCAAAAAAGTTTTATAAGGCCACAGAGAAGCTATAATCGGAGGGTGCTAGGTCCGGGAGGTATGTTGGATGCGACAGAATTGCCCAGCCTAGCTCTGCAAGTGTCTGACGAGTTCCCAAAGCAGAATATGGCCTGGCATTAAGAAGTCTTTAATGTACATCGTCGGCCTCTTTTCGCAGAGTGCTGTTTTTAAATTATCTAATTGCTGACAGTACCTCTCCGAATTTACCTTTTCGATTTTGTTCCGTGCAAGCAGCGATATGCATATGATGACTCGATCATTCAAATTTTTCTCATTTAAGTTATGTGGGGCACCCATCTTGAATATTTCCAGACCAATCCTAATTTCCGAATATGGTCTGAAATGGTTTGTTGAGCCGAATCATGCCTTTCCGCAAGCTCCGATGTTGTTAAAAAAGGATTTTTCTCTAACATGATCTTGACAGTATCGTCGTCGATCACAGATGGTCGCCCACAGCGTGGTTTATCAGAAAGGTCAAAATCAATCGATTTGAAATTTTTTAAACCATCTTCTGCATGTTTTTTAAGAAGCTGCACAGTCACCAAACACTTTCAAAAAGTTTCTACACGCTTATGTAGCATTTTTTCTTGTTGGAATTCGTATGGTGGCGTATATCAAACAAGCAGTGGTACAATTTTTCGCCTCTAGGGATAAGGTATTTTTTAAAAATGGGATATACAAATTGTCATCGCGTTGACAAGAAGTTCTAAATAATAATCGAAATTATGTTATTCAATAAAGTTTATGAAACTATGAAAAAGTTTTTAATTTTGTTTTATTCTAAAAACGGACAGAACTTTCCGGTTGACCTAATATATATACCAGATCTATAAAATGAAACTAAATACGAGGGTAAATTAATGCAATACCGATAGAGGACGCCTACAATATAATGTCAATCATGTTAAGTTTCTAGCGTCTTTCATAAAAACATGCAGTTATATCCATTCATCGAATTATTCCTCAGCCATATTCCTATGAGTCAAAGAATTTTGATTTGTGGAAAATGAAATTAGATGAAAATTAGAATAGTATGAGTGCAAGTGATGTTGAGCGTTATACATAGATAAAAGATTAAAAATGCGTGAGATTGCTAAGAAAATGAGAAACTCAAATAACTGAATCCAAGAAATTTTGCAATATTTGAATATTAGAATATTGCTAGTGGAAGTGGATACTACATTTATTTACAAATTAACAAAAGCGTCAACCTTTTAAACAGTTTGGCCTATTTTAACCTAATTTCACATTCAGGAATTTTTTCACTCGTTTATAACATCAGATGACACTCGAAGACATTATTACTATCCTTAAAGTAAGGAATAGTCAAAACAATGGGTCACAGCCAGTGAATCTGTTTCAAAGAAAGCGAAAGTCGTTTCATCAACTGAAAAGATGATAATCACTATTTTCTGGGATGCTCGCACTTGATTTTCTAGAGACAGGTAAAACTTATATTATTAAACAAACTTGTTGCAACATTTAAATGAAGAAGTAGAGGAAGTGAAAACGACAAAATTTTGTAAAGAAGAAAATTATTTTTCATCAAGACAACACACTGTAGTTGTAACAGGAAAATCGGCAAACTTCATCAGATTTAGCCCCTACAGAGTGTTATCCGAATATAAATAGATACGGATATTGCGGGAAGGAGATTTACATTAAATAATGAGGTTATCGAACTTGGTTAATCTAAAATCTATATAAATCGGATTAAAAAACTTCAGCACTGTTAGACAAAGTGTATTGACTTGAGAGGAGGATTATATAGAGAAACAAAGTTTTTTCCCGAAAAATTTAATCTTTATTTTTGCACTTCGAACCTATATCGTAGTATTTCACCATATCATATCTTAATAATTTATAGTACACATTTTATTTAATGCACTATGTAAATGTAAAACACTACACGTTTTAGCAGTCTTACTGAAATATAGATCGACATCGATAGGAAAAGAATCTAGAAATACGTAAATATTATTATGTTATTGCAAATACATATAACGTGTTCAACTGAAAAGCTTATATATAAGCCCTTCGGTTAGAGAATGGTACATTACATTCCATGAACCAATTTTAGTAAGCGTCCCTCTTGCTAGGTAACGAACAGAGGCGCTCTGCTTCACCAATATTCCCAAAGCAATTCCGCTATATTATTTATGCTTTTTTTTCGTACGAGGTTAGGTAGTTTGTTCCTTTTATAACAGTACGCCAATGGTATTAGTTTCATGACAACGCACTTTCCGCATAATTTGATCGCGTATTGTACCATCTCTAGCTGAAAAGACTGTGGCTGCCTTTGATATGTTTTTAACTTTTTAAAGAATCTCTTAAACTAAACTTAACTATTTAAACTTCTGTCATTTGTTTTTACATTTTTATACACGAAATACAAATAGCAAATAATAAATAATTTAAATTTATTTTATTGATTCCAAATTATAATAAATGTTAAAAATCCTTCTTGTCAATACATCTTAAATTTCTGATGACATGCAGCAACTTTATCCGGTTAATTTCCATGCATTTCTGTTTAATACTTTATTGTAAATTATTGAAATTCAAGTGTTTCAAATATGCTATTTTTTAGGGTTTCCGGTTACAAGAGGTGTTAAATCATATGAGCATTCTAGGCCCAAGACATTTTATATTTATATACAAAAATAAATAAACCCATATACCAATTTTACTACCACTTCGAAAATGAAGATGAACTAAAAATATCTCATCTTAGAATATTGACTTATTAACAGTTAATATACAGTTGCCAAAACCGTCGTATACGTTGTAAATAACTAATTTTTGTGGAAAATAAATTTTCTAATTTAAATGCTTCGTTGGTCTTCTTTCTCGTTTCCATCTAAACCAAATATATTTCATTTGCTTTTATAATTATACTGTGTTACAAAATATATGTTCCTATCTATTTCCTATTTTCTTATATTAATTTCCAAATTAATGATTTTATTATATCCTGTTTTTCGTAGTATGTAGTCCAACATTCTTGGGAACAAGAAATTTTCCAGTATTATTAACTATGTAAATGACGTGTTTATGATACCGTATTAAAGTGATTTGTTGAGTAGGTTTTTACGTAACCTCTCAACTTGTTTTAAGGATCGGGCCTAATTGATAATTTGAGGCATCACAAGTTCAATTTGATGTTTTTTCGAGATGTTAATTACGTAACGTAAAAAAAATTAGCCAACGATTCTCCCTTATGATGTTTCTTACATATTCGACATGGACAGAATTTTGTTTGGTTTGTAAGTTTTAGCATTCATGACGTTTGCAGTTTCGCCAACCGGTTTTGAACTGCTAACTTAGATATTAATTCTATTTTTATAATTAAGTCTGTTTAGTCAACGAACAATTTAGAGTAATCGATTTTTCATGATTTTCTGATTACAATTATGTTGAATTATTGAACTTGAAGTTTAATAACTTTATAAAGATTCAGTTATGTAAGTTGCCTTAAAAATTTTGTGGATAATGCAGAAGAAATCAATTATTTTAAACAATTTTTTTATTGTTTTTTAAAATATTGGGCCCGTTATTCATCAGTCACCTCATATTAAGGTTTCGCAGGTTTCCACAGCCGTTTCCGAGGTATTAAATTTTAATCCACGCATTGTATTATGGGAATAAAAAAAGTTATAAGGTGACAGAAACTCTGGTGTTTGAGATGCGTTGAATGGTCTTGATACGAAATGATTTGGCCTCTTGGTCGTTTCCCGCGCATTTTTTGGGACACAGTTGACAAACAAATGATTGTGTACCATTTAGCATGGACTATGCGACGATCCTTTAGCCGATTAGTAGCAAGATGATCGGTGTGTCCGCAAAGTAATGCCACCATTTTTTTTTGCCAGAGCGTCCGCGTCTTATTTTCATGGGTTTCTCCTCGACCGTATGACCGACATTGAGCTGATTATCGCTTACTTTCTGAGTCGTAACAGTAAATCCAACTTTCGTTACCTATCACG
This sequence comes from Dermolepida albohirtum, assembly GCA_031893035.1. Classification (NCBI taxonomy): domain Eukaryota; kingdom Metazoa; phylum Arthropoda; class Insecta; order Coleoptera; family Scarabaeidae; genus Dermolepida; species Dermolepida albohirtum. The sequence continues at coordinate 115,946 of JAVIWB010001157.1, read as the reverse complement.
ATGTCGTACACTGATTTTGCTCAACCTCGGTTGAATTTTTAAAGCATTTTTTGCATAATCTGTACGTGTTTTTTTGTGCCTCCGTTGCATTGTGTGGTATCCATCGAGCGCAAAGCTTTCTGATGGAAAGATGGTCATGCAGAATAGTTCTCATTTCGGTCTTACCTATGCCCAATGATGCCCGATTATCTCTATGTGTAGTGACTACCTGTCTTTATCATGTTGTAGAGAATAGGACAAAAATATTTCCGACAGCCCCACCTTACAAGAAGTAGCTGAACCGCAAAACTTAAAGCTACCTACGTATAAATTCATTAGAAGGATCGTGTTGGTCTAGTAGATAAGTAATTAGACTGTAGGTCTGATGAATTAGATTCGAGCCCCCACGGTTTAGCTAGTAACATTCGTGGTATTTTTTCTGTTACAGCTTAAGTAAGACTGATAAAAATAAGTACCTCAAAGTCAATCTGGGGAAATAATAAGAGATATTTCACCCTAGTGTACCATAATGTTAAAGTCGTGACAGATATCATGCTACAACTGTGGAGCAGTATGACTTTTTACGGAAACTACAGCTATGTATTATAATCATCAGAAGTAGAGTATTAACTAAATTAAAATTTTGGTAATGTGGTCGAGATTATTCCTTATTGGTAATGGCTAGAATTGTTGAACTTGGTAGCTTACTAATATTTCATTTTTGCGTCTAAAATAATTTTACCGGACATTTATGGTATTATTGCTTATTATCGTTAATATGATCGAAGATGCTTACAAAATGGTAATTAATTATAATACTATAATTATCATTAAATTTCCGCTGACGATATTACATTCATCTCTGTCCATTTCTGCGTAAATCTAATAGCACGAAGTGGAAATCTTTCAAATTTAATATTTTTGTATATAAAATGATCGAAAATATAGAATGTTAGCATTTAATTATATAAGTGCGGACCGTGATTACTTCCATACAACCAATTAGATTTTCATGCATTGCTATAGAAACTTTAAATATATTTTTGTTGCATAATTTAAGATTGCTTAAGATTATTATCCAATTGATAACGTCTTCTAATTAATTAAAACCACAAGTAGAACTTCGTAATCGTAATTTATACTTAAATTATTAAACTAATTAATACGTTCTTGTGTTTTTCAATGTACGGTAATATGTTCTTGTAAAGTAATAGATGCAAACACGTGTTTAACTTCAATTTATATATTATGTTTAATTTAAAACATGTTATTTCATTATTATTGATCATTTTCCCATATATTAAAATAAATATAGTCTCAATAAATATTTAGGAAGTATCCGATGAAATATATTAATACCTGTTTCTTTTTTTGTTTCAGATAGTGTGTGAGCCGCTGCATCCGACAGCTATGCGGCAAAATCCTGTATAAGTTTATTTTATAATTATTTTTTCATCAACAGCGAACCATCATTAGTAATGTGTAATGCCGAGTGCCCAAAACATTTTCTATATATAATGTCGGAACATTGACATTTTGATTCATATAAACTATGATTAAAAAAAACAAAATAATTTTCCATTTAGTTTGCATGTTATTTTATAAGTAAGCGTCTAATAACTGTGCTGCATTTTTGCGTTTTTTTTACACAAAACCATTAAGTCAAACGAAAAAGAAAGTTTACCGATAGAACTAAACCTTCTCTTTTGTGAGAAGGAGCTTATAAAGTAACCTGCAACGATGTATTATTGATTTTTTAGACTGTGGTTTCAAATCTTCACGTGTTATTAAGGATATTTAGGTTATTTTAGTGCCAGTGTAAACTTTTTAGGTTGTCGTCACCAGTCTTCTTTGTGACGACACTCTTAAAGGCGCACACTTATATATATTATATATATTTAAAAATAAGCATTTCGTTCTTGATTTAGCTTTTACCGAACATATTGCTATCTCTGAAAAAAAATTTGATACTGAAAACTTACAGTTAGGGTTTTTTAATAAAAAAATCTCTAGTCCCGCTGTTCTCTTATTTTTTTTATTGTATCAATCCTTTAAATCACCCGATCCCTCCCTTTTTTCTCTGATGTGCTTATAATATCAATAAGACAATAAACTGTGAATGGAATTTAAAAACTTTTACCCTAGATCTTTGCCAAAAGAATTATGCACAAACTAGATGATAAGTCGTCGCTTCGTCACCAATTAATAACATTTAAAAAACGAATTATTGAACTGATGAAATGGTAAAGTTTTTGCATTCCGTTGGTTTTTGTCCATGATGCTTCTGCAATCTGGTTTACCTTGCTTCTTGTCTTTATATACTCAGCTATATGATTGGTGTTAACATATTTTTCGAAATATAAAAAAACAGTTTTTGTTTCTAAATTACCAAGCACTAGTTTAACTTGCAACAAAACACCATTCGATACTGATTTTGTGATAAGTGTAGTAGTAGAAAACGTAAATTTGCCAGTATTCGATCATTTTTCATGTATTTTTTATATTTTTTTGTTTCCAATGTCATTATAATTTGTTAAGAATTTTAGTTACTTGTTTCACCAATCAATAAGAAAATAATTGATCGCATCCAACTTGCATCCCAATAATTGAACGGAGCTTTCGACCGCCGCCGATTTGGATGCAAGTTTTTTTATTTGTACTGCGCTACTGTAATGTAAAACGCGTATGGAATAATGTTCAGAACTCCCCATGGAAACGGGGAAAAACGTTTATAATTTTTTTACCTCTTAATTTAAAAGAAAAAACAAACGAATAAAGTAGCTTTGTAAATTTTTCTGATATAAATTCGCAAGGGATATTGTGTCTATCTAAGTGAAAACATAATAAATTTGTATTATATAACTTTTGTGTTTTATTTTCCAAGCCTACTTTATTTCAAAATTTAAAATTTTCTTGTTTATGTAGTAATTCTCTGAAAGCTAAATTTTGATAATTTGTGCATATAAATAACACCGGACAGCAATTGCTTCTTAGGGAAAGTACCTAATCTTGAATTAATTTATCTTGCCGAACACGAACATCGTCTTGAGAAAAAAATGATTGGTAAGTAAAATATATGTTAGAATACATTGCGCCATAATGCATCATCCCTTCATGCAAAGAAGTTATTACATCATATGCACTAAGTTTTCATTAAGGCGTCACGAAAATGATGTTTCGTCCATACGTTCCTAATCTCTAGCATACGTAAGTGATTGTTTCAGTATAAATTCAACAGTTGCAGTTATCGTGTTAATAGTGGTAATAACCTCTGCTATATTTGTGGAGAAAGTGATATCTGCCGCATAGAAAAGGACTATCAGTGCAATAGTTACGAAGCCATTTGTATCTTGTTTGCAAAATAGGCTGCCCAGGACAAAGGTCCCATATGTATGCCACCGCACTTGTTCAGTAAATCTTTCACAGTGGCTTAATGAAAATAGTCAATGCCATTTGCTGTGCCTATGATTTGGAGGGAGCCTACAAATCCCGTGATTTACTTTTGCATGGTATCATCAGTTTCTGAGGATATCACCAAGAAAAAGGAGTGGACAATTGTATACCCTAACATTACTATCTGTTTTGCGTCATGTCTCGCATAGCAAATGACTGTATTTTAAAGTCTCCGGCTTTTTTTTATCGGTCAAGACGGAGGATCGCCATATGTCCGCGAATTCCTCTCACCTGTCTATGCCAGCATGTGATGCCTCGAAGGATGATAACTTGTGCTTTGATGATGAAATATCTGTGCCATAACTTAGAACTGAACGATCGTGTTCGCGATTTAGATCTGCCCTGAAGCAAAGCAGATATATTGGCCTCAAGATTTCGACAGTGGAATCTTCTCGAAGAAAATATCTGAGTCGCACCGGTCATCCGCTTCTGAAATCTTTAATAAAAAAGAAAGCTGTGTTCCGATGCGATATCGATGGCGTACTTCAAGAACTAGACATTGCACATGAGCCTCATGAATGGATGTTTAAGAATGCTTCAAAATGAGTCTCAAGGAGGCTTTGCCGTATAACGAGAACCAGCTTCCATTTATAACTGTCGCATATACTGTCTACATGAAGGACACTTAACGATAATTTAAAGCAGCAGTTGGAGGGGATTAACTACAGCAGATCTGTGCTGACCTGAAGATAGTATCTGAGGTTTGTAACTGGAATATACAATGTACAGCTGTTTTCTTTGTCTATGGGACAGCAGAGTAATCGATTTGCACTACATCAGGACCATCATCATTTCTCATTTACACATCACGATCGGCCTTGGGAAAAGCCTCGGATAAGAATAGGCCAACATTCAAATACTAGCATGAAAGATTCCCTCACCTCAGGGAAGCCAAAATTAATCAGCGTTTTTGTGGGGCTTTAGATTAAACAGTTCCTCAAAGACCCCGAATTTTAGAAACTTCTTCAAAGTAAAGAAAACCAGGTTTGCGTTTTCTCAAAAAAAAAAAAAAAAAACTTCCGGGGAACAACAAGGTTCAAAACTGCAAGTCTAGAATATGTTGGCGATGCTTCATGAATTCGGCTGCAGTATGTTTTTAAAAATCCATTTTCTTGATTCTTTCTTGAATATCTTCCCTAATAACTGTTATAATGAGTGTAACGAACATTTTTATTCGAACATTGCCAAGATAGAACAAAGGTACCAAGGCAAATGCTCCACGTCAATGCTGGCTGACTATTGTTGGATACTCATCAGGGATACTCCCAACGTCGATTACAAAAGACAGTGAGTCCGAACCAGATCAAAGTATTCTTATCACGTATTACAATATTTAGTATGTACATTATTTCTCAAGAACTTTACATATTACAAAGAAAACGTAGCCAATTCAGCTTTTTCTTAGATATACTCGTGTTCAGTACATTAAATTTTTTAAGAAATGACTATTTTTATCTCGGAAACAAGAACTTTTTGAAATTTTGTAAGCGAGGGTAATAACGAATAAAACATCTTTATTATAAAAAAACAGTTTTTAAATAAATTTCAAGTACCAAATTGTATTATATATCGAGCAGGAAAAGCCTAACATTCCTGGATAACTGCGAAGTTTGCGAGGTCGACGCGCAAGCCGAGACCTAGCAACACATAGTTCAGGAATGTGCGAGGGTTTACATACTATTTTCCACAGATCATTCAAAAACCAATAGAAATTAAAATTTTACTTTGAAAAAGGTAGGATTTGTTCGTAAATACTTAAATGTTGCTTTGAAGTGTAGAAATTTGTTTGTTTTCGAAAATTCAATCTATAAAAAGGTGATGTAATGGTGATGAGTAGTATGAATTTTCAACTACAGGAATTTCTCCAGAAAGTAATTACAGCTTCATTACAATTACTATCAAAAAGATCTAGAGAAAATGTAATGGAATACTTCTTAGCATTCCAAAATATGTTGTAATTATTTTAAAAATATATGATTTTGTTTCTAAAAACATGTTTTCAATAATTTTGTAGTTCAGAAACAATCGTTTACATGTGCAGAAATGAATATTTTCAATGTTTGGTTGCCTGGCGATGCTATATGTATGGAAATACTGATTTTTTCCTTAAGAAATATATCGGGTTGTTACATATGAATTGTCCGATTTTGTAAGGAATAAAAAAAATCTAAATTTAAAAAAATATAAATATTTATTCTGCAAAATAGTCTCCATTTACATCAATAGTTTGTTGCCAACGGCCTGGAAGCTGAAAAATTCCCTTCGAAAAGAAATCTAGGTTCGACGGCTCACATATTGCTCAAACACTGCTATTACAGACTCCCGGTTAGGGAAGTCCCTAATTTTTAAGTGATTGTCTAAACTTCGGAAAAAATGAAAATCAGTTGGCGAAAGGTCAGGTGAATAAGGTGGGTGAGGGAGAATTTCGTAACCAAATTCCGAAAGTTTTTGGATTGTTTGTCGTGCAACATGAGGTCTTGCATTATCATGAAGAAGTATGGGTCCATGTCTATTGACTAGTGAGGGCTGCAAGCGACTCAATTTTCCATGCATTGTTTCCAGTTCGGCACAATAGGACGCTGGCGTGATGGTTTCACCAGGTTGCGAAAATGAATAGTGAATAATACTCTTACTGGTCCACCATACAGTCACCATAATCTTGCGCGGGTGAAGTGTTGCTCGTGCATGCTGTCTTGGTGCTTCATCTCGATCTAACCATTGTCCTGACCGTCTCCGATTATCATAAAGTATCCACTTTTCGTCACACATTACCACTCGATGAAGAAACGGTTCAACTTTCTGTCGATTAGGCCAAAGAGGTAGCCACCTCTAATCGACGGAGCTTATTGGCTTCCGTTAATTGGTGCGGCACCCATCGATCGAGTTTCTTCACTTTGTCAATCGAAGAAAGGTGACGACTAATGGTGGCAATGGACACTTGAAATGTTTCTGCAAGGCTACCCACTGTTGTCGACGGATTACTTTCAACTTCTACACGCAGCTCGTCGTCATTAACGGTGCTACGCGCATATCCGCGAGGCTCATTTTCCAAAGCAAAATTTCCCTTGCTGAATTTTTTAAACCATCGCCGTAATGTGCGTTCATTACACGTGGTTTCACCGAACGTCTGATTAATTTCTCGCGTTGGTGCAGCTGCATTTAATCCCTTTTTAAATTGAAAGAGGTAAATTGCCCGAATATCTCTTGCCGACAGCATTTCCATAGGCGAGACAAGGACAGGTGTATTAATCTTTCCAAGAAATGGAACAGGTACACACTTCAAAATAAATACCCTTTTCTACAAATACAATAATAATTTTCACCAAAAACATACACGTCTTCACACAGGTGCGATTCAGTTCAGACTGAAGGAAAAAACGGACATTACATTTGTAACAACCTGATAATTAGGAACGTCAAAATTTTTTAATGATCTCTGTAAAGTATATTTTCTAATGTTTCCTTTCGTTAGGTTAGCTATCAACAATAAAAGGACGAAAAATGAAAAGGTATACAATTGTAATTATTAAGTGATTAGTGCATGATAAAAAATTTGTATTCTTACGCATAAATATAGTGAATTTCACACAAAACTTTATTTTAGTTGGGAGTATTACAAGTAAATATCTTATTTTAACGGAGAAGAATATGTAGTTTATATAAATGGAGTTATTAATATCTTTGATCTGATAAGTCTGGTAAGTAAATTAAATTAGCTTTTTAAGTGGAATGTGCATGGATTTATTAATTATATGTGGTCAGTGCACGAACTGTTTTCATTTATAGTTTAGTAGATAATGCTAGTGATTAAATATGTATAAGTACGTTTTACTTTATATACGAGAGCGGACTGAAAAGATCGTGGATTGAAGATAAAGGAGGTTTGCGGTTTGAAATTGCATTCGTTTCTCAACATCGTTTCTTGATACCTCGATAATTTGGGCCAGCGATGGACGAATCAAAGTTTTTATCTCTTGATTAAATTCAGGATTAACAAGTTTATTAAAATAAGCATCCACGGCACCTATAACATCGTCGTTTGTTGAAAGTTTTTAACGTGCAAAATATTTTTTTGGGCGTGTAAAGATGTGGTGATTCGACGATGTTAAATCCGGCAAATAGAACGAGTGTGGCAATATATCGGAGCCTAATTCGAATTTTTGCTATAGCAATAATACCTATATTGAGTTCTGCATTTTCTTGGTGAAAAATTGTTTTTTCTTGACTAAACCAGGATGCTTTTAATTTTTTTACTTCAGTTTGTTTCAAAGACTCGTCTTTTATGGCTTGGCCTTTTGGAAAGTACTCAACAAAAAGAATCTACCTTGCTCTTGTTTTGGCGTATGATGATGAACCCAAGTCTCATTTGTGGTGGTAAAAAAGCGCATAAAATCTACCCCGTCTTTTTCGCAAACGCTCTAAATACTCGCGGGAAATTTGTATTCGCACCAACTTTTTAATCAACAATGAACAGTCTCGGCATCCACCTCTCAAACAACTCTTTTATAACCAACTCTTTATTCAAAGCGTATGTTGTGCATTAATTACCAAATATGGATACACGACGCATGGGAATACCTGCAATCTTTACAGAAGAGATTATCTTAAAAATAAGAAAGTAAAACACTAATTAATGGGACGTGACATCTCACCTTATGTCGGACAGAATCTCTCCGTACATATATTGAATGCACTTTTATGTATTATATCATATGCAGAGTTGCCAAATCGAGCGGCACGCCGTAATCGTCTGCATCGTAGTAAATAATTCTCTAGAGATCTGGACAGAAACATCAAATGGATACCACCTATTATACAGAACTACGGGAGATTTGCGAAAATGGTCATAGTTACTGCCAAGAAATTTATACCGCAGGAAGCGAGAAGACTACGTTTCAGGCTGGAACGAAACAAGTAAATTGGTATGTGGCGCTAACGAACACTTACATTCTCTGTATGAAGCGTGAAGAGCCAAATCAGGCATAAAAACTTTAAAATCCAACGGCATAGTTGATGGGAATACTGCTAGTTTTTTCAAATATTGAAAAGTTCCTGGATTTGATAATATACATTCCGAATTTCTAACAAATTGTTGAAAAAACGTGAGGACGTAGGTTGCTATATTCTACTCTGATATCCTCCTAACAGGAACTTTACCACGAGAGTTCAAACGCACAAAAATTCTTGCTATCTTAAAACCAGGTAAACCAGACAATATGCTTGAAAGTTACAGACCCATCGCTTTACTCAACTGTCCTTACAAGCTGCTCAGCTCAACGACTCATATACAATAGAATCAGCACTATAGTTGTAAGATCCTTGCCGGAGAAACAAGTCGGTTTTAGACCCAACCGTACTTTTACTAAATCTTCTTTTTTCAATGATGGAATTTATAATTTGCCTGTTGCCTCACGCATTCCTTTGTAATCATGAATAGTTTGTAAATTGTAAATAATTAAGCATCTTTAAATTGTTTCCGACTTTCTTTAATAGCTGCGACTGCTTTTGGATTAAATTGTTGAATGAAGCTTTTATTTCTTGAAAATGCTTAAGATAATAAGACGCTGCAGCCATCTTCCCTACGTGCAAGAATTGACAGTGGTAGTCGAGAAATGCTGCGACATTGTCTGAAATTCTCAAATTTGTTTAGAAAATTTAACAAAAACGACTTTTGTTAGAGCAATGACATCATTTACCTCTGAATAAGAGTTTCTAATCGTTTCTGCTACCATTTATGAAGAATTAAGTTTACACGTTACATGTTTTAAATTACTCCACTTATTTTCAAGAGAGGGGCACACTTAACATAGTTGCTGCACAATGTCAGTCATTAATATTAACACTTGGTCTGTTGAGAACGAAAAGTTAGTCAATGTATTTAGCACAACGCTCAAAATTGCCTCGCTAGTACGTTTCTCTAAACTTTTACTAACTAGTAACAATGACACTGACGATTTAAAAGGTTCTAGTGTTCGTACTACAACAATGACAACAGTACAATCTGTAGTCTCGTTCACACATAATTACGGGTTTTTGTTATTTAAATCGGATTTAATATAATTTTCAATTTAATCGCACACAGAGTTTAACATAGTTTTTTAATATTGCTGGAGATATTTTCCACGTTGTTCAATTTTAATATGGTTACGCCGTAGAACAGGTTTTTGCACTATCGAACTTTAAATTTCGAAATATTTTATGAACTTCCTTACTTTACGTTTTCTACTAGCACTATCACAACGTTCTAACATTATTATACTATACAAATGCCACAACTTTTCTCATCGATCTAACGCGATATATTAAATTTTCTATGTGAACCAACTAGTCTTATATGTCCCCGACTCCCGGCAACTCTGACGTGCCGCCAAGAATTGACAGCTCTAATCATACATCGTCCGTAAGAATGTAGACAAAAACTCTCTAATTGGTCGGGTCATGGAAACGTTCGGAAGATTACAAATTTCATATATTATGATGTTCAACCCATTGAGGAGTTGGTTTTTTATATTTTCAATGAACTATATAGATTGGACTAAACACATGTTTATCGTTCAATATTTTTGTATGAACTTCAACAGTTTAGGCATACATATAAGTTCCAGCTTAACTGAATTACTAAATTAATTTTATTTTTGGATTGTTTTTTGTTGTTATGAATAACTTCATCCTTTAGAAAAGTGACAATCACTTTTTTTGAAAATTATTACAAATATATCACCTTAATCACAATCACGTTCAGCTCTTTGACATAGCATAGCTAATTTAATTCTCATTTCATATGTAACACGCCTTCCAATTAATCCTTTTCATTAATCAACTAACTGAACAATATTCTCGTAACCAATGGGAGTCTTAATGACTTAATTGTTAACTGTCAATCTTCTTATTCGTATTTTTGTCAGTGTGACAATTCGAAAGATGTACTCAAATAAGGGGAAAGTATGAAGACATTGTAATTTAGTTCCATTTCTTTCAATGGTTCAATTTCATCAATTGCGAAATCTGATACACTAATTTCATTATCTTCAAATACATGTTTCCCCAAAAATTTGAAATTGTCTTATATTGTAAGGCATTATCAAAATACATTTTGCGTGAAAAACTTAAATACTAGCGTATTAGATGGATTTATGTAAATACGTGTTTTACGTATCTTATCTCTATTATCTGTCTATGGTTGTATGTACATAATATTTTCACAACTTTTATATGATTGTGAGCGAGCGCTGTATGTGTTTTTCCACCGATACTGGGGTAATTCCATAAATTTTGTGACGTTTATTAATACGCATATGACAAAAATTGTACTAAATATTTTCGAAGTAATTCCTTTCAGCGTCAATACATTTTTGAAATCAATGCTTCCATTCATTGTGCATGAAACCAGGCCTCTGAATATAGGCCCCCAAAAAAATTCATTTCAGAATGAATTTCTTCTTCAATGGAAAATCATCTATTCCGTAATTAAACTAAAACAGAACCAGAAAACACATAGCCAAATCTGGTGAATATATTAGATGTTCTGTTACAGTTTTCATATTTACATCTAAGAATCTTTTCATCACATTTTTAAATAGTTTTTGTCACTCGAATCAATTTTGAAATAATATTTACTACTTGTCAAAAGTATACAAAGGGCACTAAGAAAGTTTTGCAATAAGACGTAACAATGAATCGTAGGAAGCTGCTTGTTGTTGCATGTTGAGACATGTTCATACGTGCATAGTAGCCACCGCCCCATGTCGATGGGCTCAGTCATTCACTAGCAGTGAGAGTGTAAAGTGCTTGCGATGGTATCGTGGTCACGAAATGAGATAAGGGCATTTTGCGTTATAATTAATATATATATATAATAATGATCTTAGTACATCGGAGTTGAGATCAATTAAATCTAAGCGTGGGTTGGGCTGGACTTGCAGCGAGTGCTCTGCCATTGGGAATGATATTAATGAACTCAAAGCAGTTATTGTGGGACTGAGGAATGATGTCCGTGAATTAAAGGCGTCCTCTTCTGGCATTGGTGCAGCTGTTGATGGTGATACTTTTGAGGATCTCCTGTTCGAATTGCGTGAGCGCGAAAGGAGGAGGAACAATGTTGTAATTTATGGAATTCAGGAGGTCGGTGAATCGTCTGCGGCTGATCGCGCGGTTCGTGATGTGGAGTCGGTCAAACAGGTCCTTGGTCACCTATCTGTGGCTGCAGAAGTTAAACCATATCGCCTTGGTAAGTTTGACCCTAATAGAACTGTACCACGACCAATTAGGATTCGGTTTGATAATGATGGGATTGTTCGGGATGTTATTCGAAGGTCCGGACTTCTGAGGAGTGACAGGAATTTCAAGGGAATTAGTTTGTCCTTTGACAGGACTCCGAGACAGGTGGAGCATTATCGTTCGGTCAAGCGGAATCTGGAGGACCGGACTCTTAAGGGAGAAAAGAATCTCAGAATCAAGTATGTTAGGGGAATACCTAAAATCGTGTCGGAAAACTAATCTTGCCCAATAGAGACCAAAACAATTCATTGTCAATCTATTATCAAAATGTTCGAGGTGTGAATACAAAGGTTGAAGAACTGTTCGCGGCTGTTAGTGATTGTGAATTTAACATAATTGGTTTATCTGAGACATGGCTTTCCGATGATGTTTCCAGCGCTGAGTGCTTTCCAGACAATTATAATGTGTTCCGGTCCGATAGAAGGTTTCGTGAGGTTGGACGTGCGAGGGGTGGCGGTGTGCTTCTGGCAGTTGCTGCTGATTGTCACGCTGAGCAGATTAACATTACAGACACTATTTTCGCTCCAATTATTGATATATTACTCTGCAGGATAACATATAACTTTAGCACGTTGCATATTTTTATAGTTTATGTTCCCCCTGATTTATCTGTAACTGATTTTGAACTTTTTATAGAAAGCTTTGAATTATTAGTTTGTAACTATGAGCATGTTATTATTTTAGGAGACTTTAATATTCCATTTTTTAATTATCGTAACGTGAATGACGGTAAGTCTCGAGTGATGCGTGGATTTTTGGAGTTCACTGATCTGAAACAGGGAAATGCTATACCTAGCGCTAATGGTCGTCTGTTGGACTTGATTATTACAAACTTGCCATGTGAGGTGCTGGAGAATACGGAACCCCTGCTCTCGGTAGATATTCATCATCCAGCTTTGTCTGTCGATTTGACTATTAATAACGTCGTCTCCCCAGCTTTTCAGACTGATCATTCTGTTGTATCTTATAACTTTAGAAAGACGAACTATCTCGCCTTGTATAGTGCACTCATGAATGTGGACTGGATGTTTTTGTATGGATTTAGCGACCCTAATGAAGCATGTAGAGTATTTTACTTGACTCTATATTCAATTTTCGATGAATTTGTGCCTCGCTTCAAGAACAGCAACCCTAGGTATCCTAGTTGGTATACGCCCGAAATAATTTCTAATATCAAGCTAAAGCTTTACTATCGTTCAAGATACAGAAAACATAAACATGAGGCGGATTTTCTTGATTTTAAGCGTATGAGAAACTTAGTGAAGGCACAGGTTTCCGGTGCTTACAAAGACTATTTGTCACGTGTTGAGAATGCCATCGTGACGGATCCTAAGTTCTTCTGGTCATATATTCACGGAAAAAGGGGCACTAGTAGAATTCCTGGACGAATGAAGAGTGATGACGTGGTTATTGATGATCCAGATTTGATTGTGAATGCATTTGCTGAATACTTCAAATCCACCTACTTACCACCTGAGGATGTACCAGTGCGCAACGCTGGTGTCTCTGATGTTTTTCCGAGCATAGACATCAATTTCATTGAAGCTTCCATTATTCATGCATCCATGAGGAGGCTTCCTGATAAGGTGACCGCAGGCCATGATCAAGTCCCAAGCTTTATTTTGAAGGATTGTGCTGATGTATTTGTCACTCCCCTATCCATTATATTTAATTTAGCACTGAAAACTTCTTCTTTTCCAAATGTCTGGAAGCTCACTCGTGTTTGTCCTGTGCTGAAGAGTGGTGATCCTTCTGTCGTCGCAAATTACAGACCCATATCCATCTTGTCTAATTTCGCAAAGGTTTTTGAAATGAGTTTATATGCTTACATTGCTCCGCCTGTGTGTCGGCTTATCCACTGCGATCAGCACGGCTTTATGGAGAGGCGTTCTACCGTTTCCAACTTGCTGTGTTTTACACAATATGTATCACATGTATTGGATGACCAGGGCCAGGTTGATGTGATATATACAGATATGTCTAAAGCCTTTGATAGGATTAATCACTCGATTCTGATGGGCAAATTGAGATCGTTTGGCATTAGTGATTCCCTTCCAATTTTTTTTGAATCTTACTTGTTTGAGAGATCACAATTTGTAACTTATAATGGATTTTCATCTGAAGTGTTTTTGGCTACTTCAGGGGTACCTCAGGGTTCAAATTTGGGTCCGTTACTTTTCTTAATCTTTATTAATGATTTACTATCTGTTGTCGGTTCCGAGAAGCTGCTATTTGCCGACGATCTCAAAATATTTACACGCATTAATAGTGTGGATGATTTCATTTACTTGCAGCAACAACTTGACCACGTCAATGATTGGTGTTGTAGTAACTCCTTAAAACTAAATATTTCCAAATGTAGGGCTATGACGTACACGAGAAGGCTGCAACCAATCATCTTCAATTATTCCCTGGCTAACGAGACTCTTCCACGTACAGATTTACATAAAGACCTTGGTGTTACGTTTGATTCAAAACTGTCGTTTGTCGATCATACTGCGGTCGCTGTATCGTCGGCTGGGCGAATTCTGGGATTTGTTATCCGAAATTGTAAATCTTTTTCTAATGTAACAGCCCTAAAATCACTGTTTTACTCTCTTGTCAGATCCAAGCTCGAATATGCGGTTCTGGTTTGGTCGCCTTATTATAGGGTGCATAGGCAGGTTCTGGAATCAATTCAGAGAAAATTTGCAAAGTTCTTATGGTATCGCGTGGATGGTCGGTATCCCATTCGGGGTTCGGAGCAGGGTGAATTACTATCGAGGTTTGGCGTGATTTTTTTGGAGCAACGGCGGTTTACCGTTGGTGTAGTATTTCTTTACAAGCTTATACACGGTAAAGTGGATTGCCCTTCACTACTCTCGCAGATATGTTTTAATGTCCCTCGTTTGACTTCTCGTCAGAATGTTACTTTTTATTGCCCCGCTGCTAGAACCAATGTGCTGATCAAATCGCCTCTATTCGTAATGTGCAACAACTTTAATATGATTTCAGACATTGCAGATCATGACACGCTAAGATCGATTATTGCAGCGGTATCCGAGTATTTCGCTCGTAAGTAGTGCGTTACTGGTTATGTGTTATCTTTCCAGATTTTTTTTTCCATTCCCTTTTTTTTTTTTTCTTTTCTTTAAGTAACTAATTTTTATTTAAGTAACTAATTTTTGTTTAATTACGGTAACCTAAATTTGATTTATTTTACTTGTACGTATTAATGTAGTAAGTTTTGTCCTGTAATAGGAGCTTTGGCTCTGTTGGGCAATAAAGAGATATTATTATTATTATTATTATTATTATTATTATAATTTCGTGCTTGGTTTGAACATAGACCAGTGCTTCGAAGAAATGACTCTTGCAGTAGGTGATGTTTGTCCATATCGCACAACGGTATTCAGGTGGTATAGGGAATTCCAAAGGGGAAATTCAATAGTGGAGGATGTTGAGAGGCCGGGAAGGCCACGAACATCACTTACGGAGGAAAACGTTACTACTGTGAGGAAAATGCTTGGCGAGGACAGACGGGTGACCTACCAACAGACAGAGGGTACTTCAGGCCTAAATGCACCAGCAATTCGTTCGATTCTGCATGATCATTTGCACGCGAAGAAACTTTGTTCTCTCTAGTTGCCGTATCAACTGACTGAAGGGCAGATGACACGACGCGTGACTTGGTGCCGGGAGATGCTAAAAAGTTTAATAAGGGACAATCTCGGTATGTGAACAACATCGTGCCGAAAAAAAGTTCAAAACAAAGTTTGGGTCTTTGATGATGAGGACACACCCGTAGTTGTTAGAAAATCCCGATCTGTAAAGAAGAAAATAATAGCTGTATTTTTCAAATTGAGTGGAATTGTGGACACATAGAAGACAGTCATAGCTAAGTAGTACGCTGACCAATGCTTGCCTAAAGTTATTAGATCTATGAGTAACCTGTGGCCAAAGTCAAGAATGGGCACCTGGTTCCTCCATCACGAAAATGCTCCAGCTTACCGCCCCAAAGCCTGTACCGAATATTTCACTACGACAGAATTGAAACTTCTCGAGCACCCTCCCAACAGTCCTGATCTTGCTCCCTGCGCCTTTGCACTGTTCCCGCATGTGAAAATGAAGCTAAAAAATGAGGCAGTTTTCTAGCGATGAGGACCTTCTGCGGGCTTGGGGCAACGAGTCTGCTTTATTCCCTAGTGAAACTTGGCAGAACTGGTGTATAGATTGATTCCGGAGGATGGAGAGATGTGTTGAGTGTAGAAATTACTTTGAAAAAATTAAATAAACAAAGCTGTAAAGCAAAACTTTCCTAGTACCCTTTGTATCTGCTAGGTGTAGCTATTGACAAGGATTTACCTTCTTTGCTTTTACTAATTCTTATTATTGTAGTGATTATAATAAAGTATATTACATGAACTTTAAAATAATATGTCACACGACCTGCTTTATGAAAGTGTGGCAAACGTCACTTTAACGTACTTTTCGTAACAAATATTTTAATATTTTTTTAACGTGGTCGCAATTTTTGTAATTATATTGCACTTTTAATTATTTATTAATTTTGACGTGCCTTTTCTGTACTATCATTGGTCAATTGCTACTTGACTATGTTAAAAACCCACCAATTTGTTCCATCGGGATTCCATATGTACGTAGTACCTCAAAATTATAGGGTGTTTTTTGTACTGTATTAATCCAATGTGTCACAACTTTAAGAAAAAATACCCAATTTTGAAAAATCTCTCAAACAATATTAGTTAAGATTTACTTAGTTTCGGTGTTTCAATTCTGAGGACCAGTTTACGATATTCTTTTTGTAATCAGCGATTATCATAACTTATACATGAGTATTTGATAATTTTGATCTAAATATAGGCACAACGACATAATCTCAGGTTTAGCTTTAGTGAACGGGTTTAGTATTTATGTAACAATCTTTATACATTCGTTTGTACTATACTATTTGGATTTACTAATATCTTAAAATTATATCTATGGACTGAAAATATGTTTACAAGATCAGAAATTATATTATACCTAAATAATAGATAATATAATTACGTTTTTTTATTCAATGTATTTAAATAAATGTTTGTTTCAATTTATTTATTTTTGGCGGTACTGAGAAACACGATGATTTTGTTAATTAAACTGTACCGAAAGATGGGAAATTACAGAATTTTATATTTGATCAGTGTGTTTGTCATGCTGACACATATTTACTTTATCACCGTTATAAATTAAGCAACAATATAATAAAACGTATTACAAAAATGTGCAATTAGTAAAAATATGAATGGTTTTATCGTATATTGTTTGAAAATATAAATATGCCTCCTTGAACGAGCTATAGCGCTCTTGTTATTGTTTCATTTGTATCACATACACACATGCACTGTCATTAACAATCCAGTTCATTCAACTTTCAAATGACAGTATGGCCTTGAAAATATTTGAAAGATTCCAATATAACATCGCCTGCATTCAAAATTCTTTAGATTATCTCTGAATGAAATGATTTGAAAAACGAGGGTCGTTTCCTTAAGAATAAATAAGTTTATAAGTAAAATAAAATTATTAATTCATAAATCTTATCGAAAATATCTTCAGCAAAAATTCCTAATGCGATATAGTCATCTTTTAAAATCTTTTATATTTTATGATTTATATATGGACATGTAGAACTACACTATTTTATAAATAGGGACATTAGATTTGTTCAAATTTGGGGACTCCTAGTTTCTAGTTAAATTAAAATCATTTTTTGACGATATGTATTTATAATTTTTCGAAATATCAATTCGTGGAAAATATACATTCACAGTAGCAAAATGTTTTCTCTGCACGTTCTTTTTAACATAGTTACAGTTGTTAATAAGAACTCGATAAGGAAATAAATTGTTTTGTTTTTGTAACAAAAATCCATGTTTTAAGACAAACTAGTTCGACTTTTTCGTGAGATTAAAGTTAAAAAGTAAAGGCTGTTTCAAATTTCGCGGTTTTTTTAAAGAATAAATAAAACCCATAATTTGCATTCACTTTCAAAAACTTTTTATTGGTAATTGAAGTATCAGTTATGACATTTATATGCGAAACATAATATCTGCCAAATGGCCTCCTCTTGCAGCTCCACAGACGTCCACTCTTTTCTTAAGATTTTCAATGACATTTTGACATAATTGAGGCTCTGTCTCACTAATGGCACGAATAATTTCATCTTTCAAAGCAGGAATTGATTGTGGATTGTTTTTATAAACCTGACTTTTCACACAACCCCAAAGAAAATAGTCTAACGGTGTCAAATCACATGATTTTGGTGGCCGATTAACATCACCGTTTCTTGAGATTACACGTCCAGGAAATTTTTCTCTTAATAAATCAATTGATTCGTGTTCAAAATGAGGTGTAGCGCCATCCTGTTGAAACCACATATCCTCTAGACCAATATTCATTAATTCAGGCCACCAAAATTCGGTTATCATCTGACGATATCGATTACCATTGACAGTTACAGCTTCACCAGCAGCATTTTCAATGAAGTAAGGTCCAATTACACCACCTGACCATACTGCACACCAAACAGTAACTCGTTTAGGATGTATAGGTTTCTTATGAATAATTCCAGGATTTTCCTCACCCCAGATACATAATTTTTTGGTTATTCATTGATGAAATTGACAAATGAACGACGTTTTAAATGATGTGGTGGCTTCAGTTCCTGTGATATTTGAACCTTATATGCCTTCAGAGCTAAATCCTTGTGTAAAATACGCCATGTTGTTGATCAACTAAGTCCAAGTTGTCGTGAACGTCGTCTAATGGATATTTCAGGATCTTCGGCAACACTTTCACAAACCAAACCAATATTTTCTTGTGAATGACCATTAGGTTCACTTTTTTGATCTTCCACGGAACCGGTCTCTTGAAATTTTTTAGTAATTCGACCAATAGTGCTTTCACATGGACGATTATGTAAAACATAAAATTCACATAATTTTCTAAAAACTCTTTTCACAGAACGCTGATTTTCATAATATAATTCAACAATTTTAACGCGTTGTTGTACCGTGTCCGAAGCCATTTTCATAAATGTCATACATCACACTTTTTAAATGCGCACATACCCAGACAAATTCAATGCGCCATCTATATTTTATTTATTCTTAAAAAGAACCGGCAATTTGCAACATCCTTTATATATAATAATAATAATTTTCTTTATTGTCCAACAGATTACTCCATTAAAAAGATAATACAATAATAAAGCACAGTTAAAACTATACTCCATAAAAATTAAATTGGAAAAGTTGAAAATTAAAATAAAAAGAAATAAAGTACATATAAGCGAAATACTAGAGCCTAACAAAAATTTGAACATAATTAAAAAGTGTTTTCAAAGATAATTTATATTCAATGGTAGTTAATTGCAGTAGAAGATTAAAAATGATCGGAAAATTTTGTTGGCATTTTTAACCATGTGCGTGATTAACGCTGTGGTAAAAACGTGTGGAGATTTATAAATCAGATATTTCAAAAACCTTCTCTGTACCTTCTCAATCAGTAAATTTTGGCCGAGATAGTGAGGGTATCAAATAATTGACGTATATTCCAGTTTTGGACGTACCAGTGCAAAGTAGAATGGGATTTACAAATATTCGGCAAGATCGAATAAAGACATTAAGAGTGTGTGAAGGGAAGTTACAAATGGATAGAATATGATCAGTAAACTACAGGCGCTGATCGAATCGAATGCCGACGTTCTTAATTTTATGTCTTGGAATATTAAAAAGGTCGAGCTTGTTTAATGCGGATTTTTATTTTGTTATGATTACTCCAGTCGTAGATTGTATTTAAATACTTCTGCACAACTTCGCAATCTGGGGTTGATGTTATTTTCATAGACTAGGACGCGACAGTCAAGCAATTACAGAAGATCGTTGATGTAAGCATTAAACAGTAGGGACCAAGGTTTGATCCGCGGGGAATACCTGAGAAGGTGGTGAAAGTGGAGGAATATAAGCCATTATAACTAACATAGCAAGAGCGATTATAAAGATACGATGCTATCAAATCAGTGGTTGACGAGGTAAACCCGAACGAGCTCAGTTTAGATAATAATATGGTCTGTTCGATAGTATCAAAGCCTTTCGCGAAGTCGGTGTAAAGAACATTTGATCTTTTGAATCAATGTCATTATATTGGGTAATTTTAAACCAATTAATTAAAGTTGATCTTCCTGACATAAGCTCATGCCGCTGCGTGGATATAAAA
The DNA here is from genome assembly GCA_031893035.1 of Dermolepida albohirtum. Taxonomy (NCBI): domain Eukaryota; kingdom Metazoa; phylum Arthropoda; class Insecta; order Coleoptera; family Scarabaeidae; genus Dermolepida; species Dermolepida albohirtum. Next base: position 95,978 of record JAVIWB010001157.1, on the reverse strand, counting down.
CACCGAGTTGAGTTGTATCGTGACTTGTTATATAGTCAGCTTCATGGTGGTTTATGGGTTGTCAGTGTTTCGCTGTCTGAGATGGTTCTTATGTCAAAGTTGTTCAGACTTTCCTCAATAATCGATGTGAATGAGACTGCCCGTGACTGATACCTCTGAAAAAGTTTTAGCAATGGCTTCAACTATTTTGATTTTCCCAAAAATTATTTCTTGAAATATATTGCCGACACAAATAAACGAACACCCAGTAAACCTTGATATATTTTAGTGAAATTTTCGAAGAAGATGTATTTTGTTCGTACTAATAAACTTTGAATATTTTAGCAAGGTACATTCATTTACTCAAGGTATCATTACAAATAAACTAAAATATAATTTTTTATGTTGACATTAATCAACAAATTTCTATACCATCAATATATGGAAGAATTCAATCTTTGGAGCGAAGATAGTACCGACCATATCTTTGTTTACCTCAAACTCTGCGCTATAAAATTGCATTGGTGTAACAAAAGATTGCACGGGAATGAGAAATGAATCAAATCGATCTCAGTGATGAAATTTAGTTTTGCTTATGGTCTCATGATGGGTATGAAATGGTCAGACGTCCCGGAGAAACAAAAAACTTGCAGTTTTCTGTACACCAACATACAGCCCTTATTCAAGACGTGATGGTATGGACAAGTATCTGCCATGGAAGTAAATAGATTTGCTACGTCAATAATGTTCTTGAACAGCTGGTAAATCGAATTTTTCAATTTTTTTTATGACGCAGTTACTATAAAGTCTAGCTGAGTGCGTAAGAAACAGGAGGTTCGACGTGTTATATGAATTGTTATGATCATATTGATCACATCTTGCTAAAATTTTCATCGTTTCTTAATATGAATAAGATATATGTTCCCGGAAAATGTCATTAAAACATGCGAACGTTTGTGGGTGTTCGCTTATTTATGGCGGTCAGTATAAAGAAAAGTAACATTTATTGCTAGTTACATGTAAAGGGTTTTCCAATAAGGACTTGACAACTTTTTTTCAAGATAAAATGCAGACCATTTGAGATATTTCAAAAACTTTATTATCGGGTTGAAGTACAATCAAAACATTTATGAATGGAACTCGACTTCGTTCATATGGCCACCGCGGGCACGTTTGCAGCGGTCGATTCGTTGGACTCAATTTTCGAAGACTCGGCCCCACAATTCGGCTGAAACGGCTGCTATTTCGCGTTCAATGTTGGCCTGAGCTCATCCAACGTTGTCGACTTGTTGGCATAGACCAATGACTTGACGTAGCCCCAAAGAAAAAAGTCTAGAGGCGTTAAATCGCACGAACGAGGCGGCTAATCGACTGGTCCATTTCTTGAGATAACACGCTCATCAAACTTACTCTTCAATAAATCGATTGTAACGTGTGCTGTGTGGCTTGTGGCACCGTCCTGCTGAAACCACATGTTGTCCAAGTCCATATCTTCCAATTCGGGCTGAAAATAATCGGTAATCATGGCGCGATAACGATTACCATTCACAGTAACGTGACGATCATTATCGTCGACGAAAAAATATGGCCCTATGACGCCGTCGGCATGCAAACCGCACCAAACAGTTATTTTTTGTGGATGAAGTGGTGTTTCATGAAGCACATGTGGATTTTCACCCGACCAATAACGCATATTTTGCTTATTGACGAACCCATTGAGCCAAAAATGAGCTTTGTCACTGAAAATGATTTTGCGATGAAATTGATCATCTTGGCGCATCTTTTCCAGAGCCCAATCGGAGAACGTACGTCGCTTCAAATGGTCCATCGGCTTCAATTCTTGAGTCAGCTTGATCTTGTATGGGTGTAAACCAAGATCCTTACGCAAAATTCGCCATAAAGTGGTCTGGGCGATGCCCAACTCTTGAGAACGCCGTGGAATTGACTGATTTGAATCATTTGCTACGGACGTTTCAACGGCAGCGATATTTTCGACACTTCGATCAACCCATTGTCTCACTGGCACGGCAACATCATACAACGAATATGTAGACTCAAATTTTTGCACTAAACTTGTCACTTACGCCTTACTACTAGGGCGAGAATTACGACCGAAAATCGGAGTTAACGCTCTTAAAGTAGCGGTCACCGACTCCAAATTGAATTAAAAGTTATCAAGTCCCTTTTGGAAAACCCTTTACAAGTCGTAAGAACAGTAAACAGGAACATACATATATGTATAATAACTTTATGCCCAGTATCTGATTTCAGAAAATTTGTTATTTTTTGTCCAAGTTATATTTAGGAATACAATTTTTAAAAAAAAATCGCTCCTTTCCAAACTGATGGTTAATTCACCAGTAGACAGTAATGTTGGTAAAATTTCATTTCTCCTGACCTTTCAACTACTTTTCCATTATCGAAGTTATCATCTCTGTCCTTGTCGTTGTGCTCAACAGCTTCATGCAAAGTACAAAACTTTTATTTTACCGTCCGAAACAAAATAGTCAAAGAACGACAAATTATATAACGGCTGCATTATCGAAACTAGATTTGTTAAATATGGGTTTGCAAGCTTCACTGAATGTCAACTACATTTTAGCCCATTATAATGCAAAAATTAGGATGCACAAAAGCTTCTGGAAGTTAATATTAGAATTTACTCTAAGATTTGCTATGTATTTAACCTTTGTGGCTAATTGCTTTTGATCTAGAGCCTATCTGTAACGTCATATTTTGTCGGTCACCTGATCGACCTTGGGTGTGAAAATTTGTTTTGTTGTATATTCCTATGTTCATTCACATTCAGTAGAATTGCTAATGGGTTTATCCCAAAGGCAATAATAATAATAATAATAATTAGCATGTGCTTGTTTTTGATTGTGGTTAAAAAATGCGGTTTGCATCGATTTTCTGGCTAACGCTAAGGTGTTAATGTGAAATGTTATCTACCGCAAAGGATGCTTTATTAAATTTTTTACTTCTTAACGTTAAAGGTATAGAAAAATTGATTAGATTGATAGAAATTTACTTTGTCACTTGGAAATGTAATGGATATTAAAAAATGCGGTTTAATTCAATAAAATTAATATGTACATTTGCTATTATTTATAGAGAATTTATATTTGCGAAGTAACGTTTTTTAATCTTTTACATACAAGATCCTTGACAAAATGATCTTAAATATATATGAATTATAATATTTTTTCATAATCAAGGTATAAATTATTTCATAAAAAAAAACACTGAATAAAATTATTTTTTATATTACGTAATTGTTGATAAGAGTAACCTGAAACACGCCCGTTCATTTATCTCTTATATCTGCAGGCAAGTGCCTACTAATGATTGAAGCTGATAGTATGTATGCAATTTCGATTTGAAGTTTGTGCCATTTCACTTTATTTCGATAGCAATATTCAAAATTACCGTCCCATGCGGTACTAAACTTTGATGTAATTATTATTTACTAAAAAACGATATTTTTATCGCGTTCTACAGACACTACCGTTTATAAGTACTTGGTCACCCTTGTTGTAATTATAAAATTTATTTCTGTAGTACGAAATAGTTTCATAGTAAACATTAAAATCTATAAAAGCTTATTAAAAAATAGTTATGCGATTACCCTACTGTTCACAATGACTGATAATAAAACTAATAAAACGCCAGGTAGAATAATTGCACTTATGGGATTAGGCCTCTCAATTCTTGAAAATTTTCGATTGTCATGATTTTATTTTAAGGTAGGGTGTTATTGCAAATTATTAAGTATTTATAAGTATTTTGGCAAAATTGCAGTTAGTTTTTGTGAGGTGCTCATAGTGATAACATCGTGTGTTTCCAAGGAGTTCAATCGGTTAGAAATGCTTAAATGGAAAGAGTTGAGTGTAGAAACACGATCGTTTATAATCGCATACCATAAAACTGGCAAAAGCAACCGCGAACTTACCACAGAACGTAAATTAAATCAGTCCAGTAATATCGTCAAAAAACACCGCGAATGTGGAGTGTTGAGCAGAACTCGAAAAGACAGACCCAGGGCAACAACCTCAGCAGAAGATCTTGCAATGATGATAAAGAAATAGCCGGAAAACAGCTCCAGAAAACACAGCAGAAATAAATGCTGTTCGTCGAAAACCCATAAGTGTTTCCATACTTAAACGGCGATTACAAGAAGCCGGTCTTCATTGGCAAATTGCAATGCGTAAGCCGCTTTGATGCATGCAAAACAAGCAAAAACGTTTAAAGTTGGCACGCGATCACCAAAATTGGACCATAGAAGACGAATAAAGTAGTTTGGACTGATGAATACAAATTCCAGATTTTCGGTTCACGAAAACGTGTTTTCGTGAGGAGGTCTGTGGGTGAGCGTGCCCGGGAAGAATGCATAGCCCCTACTGTTAAGCACGATGAAGATTCAGTCATGATTTGGGGTTGCTTTTCTGGATCAAATGTGGGCGACCTCGTAAAAATCGAAGATATACTAAAAAAAAAAACAGTATAAGCGCATATTGGAAGAAAATGCAATCCCCTCTGGAATTAAAATTTCGCGTCAGAATTTTATCTTCCAACAAGATAATGACTCGAAACACACTTCCAAACTATGCAGGGAATATTTGCAGAAATTGGAGAACGGCGGAATCGATTTAAATCCCATCGAGTTACTGTGGGAAGAACTGACCCGAGAGGTGAGAAAATCGGCCTCCACATCTGCTGTTAATATGTGGAACAACTTGCAAATGGCATGGAGTAAAATAAAACCTGATACATTACGAAAATTAATCGAAAAAATGCCTCGATTGTGTACTGCAGTGATTAAAATTAAAGGAGGGCATGTAGACGAGTCTAAAATTTAGATAAATATATTATACGACAATTTATTTTAGATGTAAAAATATATATTTTTCATATATGTAAATAATAAAAAGATATTAATATTTCAATTTTGATTTTTGTTACAATTTGCGTGTTAAATGCGAGTGACCAAACAGTTATGAGTGATAGTATATATAGTTCGATAGTGAAATACATTTATTTAGACCATAATTCAAAATATACCAGACGCTATTTGCTGAGAGATTCTTAAAAATCGTTTCAAAAGCCTTGACAAAATTCAATTCTGTTTGAAACTGCCTTCTTTTAAATATTTAATATTTTAGGGTGTAAATATAATTTGCATGGTGCTATTTTAGGATTATATGGTGGTACACATTAGACACAACTAAAAATGCTCGCATAACAATAGTTATGTCCGAGCGAGCGTTAGCGCGATGAAGTTTTTACCGTCCAAGCAGTTCAGGTCGTTCCCTGAAATGATGATTCTTTGTTAAGTGTCGTAAAACTTGGTTATAATGACGAACTGTTACTGTTTTTACCTTCTAATCAGTTCAGGCTGTTCACTGAAAATGTGAATTTTCGTTAACTGTTGTAAAACTTCTTTATAATAATTAACTGTTACTGTTTTACCTTGTAGAATCGCACACGTATACATTCCATTGTAAACAAGAAAATGTTATTACCATAGCTTTAGCGGCATGTGCTTCTTCTGGTAATGAGCCTTCTTTTTTCTGTCAATAAAACGTCCAAGTTTCACCTGCAGTAATAATCGTCTTGCATCTTCTTCAACGCTCTGCTTCGAGTATTTACAAATCGTTAGTATCTTCGTTTTTCGATTCTACACATCTTTAACTGATTGTGCAATAAAATACCTTCAATAAATATTTTAGGAATGTTAATATTGAGAAATAGTTAAATACAGATCTGTGGGAATAATTATGTACTACCTCGGTGATGACGGTTTCTTCGCTTAGTATACTAATTGGTACTCGCCTTGCAACTCACTACTTTATGCCATCAAAATGAACATTTTTTACTGTAGACGATTTTCCAAAAGCAAATACAATCATAATGTATAAATCACTCATGATTATAGTAAATTGCAATTACAGTGTAAACTAAAATTAAAGGAAAATTTGGAATCCTATGTAACACATACAAGAGTACAAAGAAGTCAGTAAAATTTAATGCTAGCTAAGGGATCCGCAAAAGCAGATAGATATGAGGGAGCGAGTTGAAATATTGAAGAAATCAATCTCGGATAAATGGTTTAGTTCTAATAAAACTTGATCCAGACGGTTATATTTACTATATTCAGTTTGATGACAGGTATTATGAAATATGTTACCTGGACGAATATGAAGCAACATCAAATAAAGAAAGTTATAACAATCTAGGTCATTATGTAAAAGTTGAAAACCAAACTTGATATACATTTTACGGCTTCTCTTTACTAACGATCCCATACATAAAAGTTATATTTTTGCGTAATTGTACAAATTTTTGTTAATATTTAATTTAAAAAGAATGAAATCAACTACTTTGCGCTAAATTCACTCTATCTGATTTATATGAATTTCTTGATAATGAGACCAGACCACCAGGTGTAAGGAAAAGTTATTACCGGTTTCTTCGTAAAAATACTACATAATTTTGAAGAAAATGGAAAAATTTACTTCTTCAAATTTGGTACGTAGACTTCCGCGGTCGTGGTCCATGCTATCTGCTTCTGGGTTTCCGGGCTGGAACCGCGTCACTAGTATATCTGCCGACGTTTCAGTTTCAGTGCAGTAGTTCAGCCCTGAAGATGTCCCATACAAATGGGTACGAAACGTCGGCAGATATACTAGTGACGCGGTTCCAGTCCGGAAACCCAGAAGCAGATAGGTTACTTCTTCAAAATTGGCGAAGTGCTGCTCTGCGTGCACGATATTATGTCTCATCCAGGTACTTTCAATGCTTCCTTGACCGGTTCCGCTGCATAAGAGGGTGCGTTATCGTGCTGTAAAATCACTTTACCGTGTCTTTGGGCCCACTCTGGACGTTCTTCTATCAATGCGTGGTTCGAATTGATATTTGCTGTCAGCAGCGATCAGTATTAACTGTTTCATCAGGTTTCAACAGTTCGTAATACACCACATCACTCTGGTCTCACCAAACTAAGAGCATTGTCTTGCGACCAAAAAGATTTGGCGTTAGAGTCGATGGACCGGCTCCGCCAGGTGATAACCATGATTTTTTGCGCTTAAGGTTTTCGAAGTAAATCCATTTTTTATAACCCGTCACTATTCGATACAGAAATGACTTCCGATCATACCTTTGGAGCAGCATTTAACCGACAATTTTTCGATTTTCCATTTACCTGTCAGTCAATTGGTGTGGTACCCATTTTCCCATCTTTTGAATTTTTCCCATTGCTCGTAATTGGTCACTAATTGTTTCTTGGGCCACATTTAACGCTTCTGACAATTGTTTTTGAGTTTGGGTTGGGTTTTCATCAATAACTTCTGCAGTTTCGCAACTTAAAATTTTTTCGGACTACTAGAACGTTCTTTGTTTTTCATATCGAAATCATCACTTTTGAATGATCAAATATTTTTTATTTTTTTAAATTTTATGGCTGAAGCATGCTCACCGTAAGTTTCTACCAGCAAACTATGACTTTCAACGGCTTTTTCTCTTTTTTAAATAAGAAAAGTAATGCGTGCCACAAACTCACTTTTTCAGGCACGAAACTCGACATTTTAAAAGAGGTATAAAGCTATGACATTGTTACTTTCGCAAAATATAACATGTATGGCTTTGAAGCTTGATGCCAGTGGAATAAAATGACATATGTCAAATCAAAATATTGTATACTTAAGCCTAGCGACATCTGTTAGCAAAACCGGTAAGACTTTCCGGTACATCTGGTATACAACAATATTCGAGTATAGACCTTATCATAGAGTTATAAATAAGTAAAATCGATGTAATATAGTATAAAGTCGCATAACTATAGAGATTTCTTTATAATGTGGTAAATATATAGATTAAACAACAGTCCAGAGCCAAAAATGACGCCCAAGTTGGTAATATGTTTAACTCTTTCTAATGCATTTATTCTTCAGCATATAATTAAAGATATAAGAACGATGTCTTCTAGAGAAAGTATTTACTTTTTGTTTGCACAACATTCCTCTAGCGCATCAGATCTTCCCGAAGCGCTTTATTATCTTCATAAGAATATATGTATGTATTCGAATAATATGCGCATGCCGAAAATTTATAACTCGTGAAGTTTTGGTGTGAGTCGTTCATAAAAACCAGTAAAAGTATTAATCCTAATTGGTCTAATTGAGTTATGCCAGATGAAACTTATATAGGTTTGATCAATACCGATGATATTTTAACTATTTGAGGACTGTGAGTCAGCTATCAAGTAATGACGAAATTAAACTACCGCCAATCCCGTAGAGTACAAATTCGTGGTGCAACAATTTGTGGTAGGCAAAGTCGAAAGCTTTAGAAAAATACACATAAACGGCTTCTGCCTGTGAATCTTATTCCTTCCAGTGCAACGTTAATATAACAACAGAATTGTTTACTATTTGTCTGAGCGCTACGGCCGGATAGGAAACATGCTGATTTATATCTGCTTCTGGGCTTCCGGGCTGGAACCGCGTCACTTGTATATCTGTCGACGTTTTGTACCCATTTGTGTGGGACATCGTCAGGGCTCAACTACTGCACTGAAACTGGTGTAAGTCGATGGTGGACGGGTTTATAAATGGGTAATGGGTTATGGATCAATGGTGCGTTACGGTTGCGGTTGGGTAGTTTGGAGAAGTAGGATTGCCAGGCGTTGTGTAGGGGGTAGCCATCATCGCGGTTAAGGTTATTGGGGTGCTTAGAGATCTCTATAGTTTCACGGACAAATCGACTTACACCAGTAGTTCAGCCCTGAAGATGTCCCATACAAATGGGTCAGAAACGTCGACAGATATACAAGTGACGCGGTGCCAGCCCGGAAGCCCAGAAGCAGATACCTTGGACTACGACCGCTGAAGTCTATGTACCAGACGTTGAACACTTCACGACACACAAATAAAAACAAAATGTTTAATATCAATTGACTTACAGTTATCAATTTGCCCCGCGACTTGAAGATTGGAAAAATATTTTGTAAAATGAAGGAAGCCTACTTGGATAATATTTTCTCTACAAGGCCATTATAAATTCGGTCCTTATATATGACATGGAAGGCCTTCGTATGTATGTATAAAATTGAATTAATTTCGAGAATTTAATTAGCGCGAACCTTTGTAATCTTGCAAATTTCATTTTTAAATGCTATGTACAATTCCTGTGGTAACTGTAAAAAACAATTCCATTCGCAAACGACTTGTAATTGATAAGTCCTGGTCGATAGTCTTGCAACTGCAATGTTTAATTTAATTTACAATTAGATAATTAATTTACTTGTTTGGTGATGTGTGTAAGGTGATGCATGTTAATAGATAAGATATTGATAACTACTAATATGTTTTTCCAATAATTAAGCCAATACTGAAAAAATTCTTATCAGATATTATCTTTATTACTTCACAGATCGATGCTACTTTTTGAGTATATTTTAGTATTCTAGGCGGGCACCTAAAAATAATCAATCTTATCAAAATGTAATTTCTTTTTCTGATGTTAATACTGTTATTTTTATATTTTATATATTTAATACATAACCAGTACGCTGTATGAGATATAAAATGAGAAACGCATATTTTAATATAACATTTTATATGACTGCATCGGTGCAATAAACACTGTTTGTACGAACCTAGATTAACAGAAACTGAGATTTCTACAACTAGTTTTGTGTCTGTAGTTTCAGAATTCTTTTTTTATTATTAAATATTTAAAACATTGACAGTCTCTAAATAATTTAACAAATTATTTTGTAAAATTGCGAAGACCGTCTGTCTCTCTAACAGACCATGGTATTTTTACTACAAATTTGGTTTAATATTTGAACCTTAATGACAATAACAAGTTAAAAACATACGTTTGCATTTTTACAATAAAGTATGGCCAACTAAAAGCGCAGCATTTAAATCTTGGGAAAGGCATATTTTTTTTCGAAAAATTATATTATTTTTATTGCAAAAGTATATAAACACCAACATAAAAACTAACAAATGGATGCCATGATTTTCTTTGCATTTTTGACATTTACTCATATTTGCCTCTTAATTTCACTAATGACTCGTCTAATTCCGTCCTTAAGTTCCTCAGTTGTTGGATATTTGGAATATGCATGCGACAAAATCTCATAGCCAAAAATCGACAGAAGTGAGATCACACAATCTCGGTGGCCAATTCTGATTATCATTGCATAAGATGACACGGTATGGAAATCTCTCTTGCAACAACTGCATTGTTTCTTGTGCCCTGTAGAAGACTATCCCGTCCTGTTAGAATCACATACAGAAACTTCCTCATCACGATAACAATTAACTGTAACTGCACTATCGGCTTCGTTCTGCACGAAATGTGGCACAATAACTCCGCCATATCTAAAACTCACCCCAAAACACGAAACTTGGCGAAAATAAAAGTGCATTTCATCGATAAATCACCGTTTGCTTCTTAATTTGACAATAGCTAGTTGTCGAAGCAAGCCGCTGTGCATTGTCTGCATTATTATTTTCTTGAATTAACAGGACTTTATAAAGATAGAGATCATAATTGTTTAACATCTGCTGTAAAGTGGTTTTTTACGATTGTCCTCCTGTGAACGGTAAATCGAGGTGATGGGTTCTCAGCAACACTTTCAGCGACTGCGGCAATATTTCTATTAGACAGTTTTAGCCGACAACGAATCGGTATGTTTCTATTGATAATTGAACTAATATTAGAACACACTACAGACATAGATTTCCAACACTGAAGGCAAAATTATACATATACTATATGAATTTTTAACATATTTAATAAACATTATGTTTAGCAACAGTATATTACCAAAATAATTCAAAAGAACAAAAGTCATACCAGTATAAAAGAATAATCAACGCGTTGATTTAAATAATCATAGACTATACCAGCAATGTTGAAAATATTCGAAGAAGCCATAAAATCAGACTTTGTATCATAAAGACATCGTAGACAACTACCTGGTATGTAAAATTCAACATGGTTGTAGGAAAAGGTAAATCTACAGTAACAACCATGCAAGAAATAATGGATACAATTTCTGGGGCCTTCGACAACAAATATGTAGAACTAATATGTTGCGATTTGTCGAAGGCATTCGATTGTGTTGATTACAATATTTTAACAAGAGAACTGGGACATTATCGAATTCGAGGTATTTTATTATAGCTAATAAAGAGTTAAATAGCTGATAGGTGACAAGTATATTGGAATGGGAATGCGTCAAGAGAGGAAATTATTAATAGGGAAATTCTAGAGGGATTAATGCTTGGGTCGGTGTCATTTCTAGTATGTAATAATTATTTTCTCGAAAATGTGAATTCCTGCAGAGAGTATTCAAGCAACAGTAACGGTTGATGTGAAGGCAATTAACACTATTTTACATAAGCACACTTTCTGTTGGATTCCTCACAATACGATTCTATTTCAAAAAGGACATATGTATAAGATGGATAGATTTATAGTAGATCATCGTTTTATGTAATAGAACTTGGAAATACTGCTATAATCCCATAAAAACCAACAATCGGCAGTTTGGATCAACAAAAGTTGTTTGAGAAAAAATCCGAAATAAAAAAATTAATGTCATATTTTTTGGAGATAATGGACAGTCTACAGTTTGCTTGCCTCAAACTTGCCAAAGGGTACTAAATACCAAAAAATTCTGAAGAAAATTTAGACAATTTGTTTAGAAATAATAATTAATGTATGTAAATATAAAATGTTCTGACACTTTATTGTTTCAGATTTGTAAATATGAGGACAATTCACAAACTAACCTCCGTTTTCGTGGAATGCGAGAAGTCGTGGGGATAGCGCCCCCATTGTTCTATCTGTAAACGCTGGAGATCAGAATGCGTTTACCTGTGCAAGCGTGAAATTCGTACTACCTTTACTTCACCTATTACATGATTTAAAACAGTCGATATAATAGACAATTCTGCTAAATGCAAAATCCGTACGGTGATACGATTCTTATTGGCAAAAATCTTTTTAGGAGCAGAAATTCACCATGAAATCTGTATTATTTTATCAAATGTCATAAATGATGAAGTTGTGCATCAATGGTGTTTTATGCTTAAACAAAAAAGAATGATCATTCCTTACGAGGAAAAGTGTGGTCGTCCATCTGTAATCAATAACAAATTTGTGCAAAAAATGGAAAACGAAATCTGCGAAAATCAGTGTTTTAGGATGTTACAACTTTCAAAGTACTTCTCATAAATTTCGCGATCTCTTTTGCACGAGATACTGTCGAAAAACTTAGGTCATCGTATGTTTTGTACTCGATGGATTCTGAAAGTACTTTCTGAGAATCATAAGAAACATAGAATGGCTTCTTCTTTAGACTTTTTTCGCTTACTTACTGTTACTTAAGGAAATGGATTAGTAGAATGTTTACTGATCACAAGACCCAAGTCTAGTGCCAACTGCGCGAAAATTATTAATCGTGTTAATGGACAGGGAGTAAATCAATGCTCAACCCTATTGTGAGAGTTTAAAAAATCTAACTACCCATCCTACAGCCTAGATCTGGCCCCAAGTGATTTTTATTTATTTATGTGTTCGAAGAAGTAGATAGTATCACAGTGCTTTGACTACGATGAAGAAATTAAAGATGCTGTTACAGACTGACTGAAATCCCAGACAGTGAATTTTGTATAGAAATAATTTACAAGTTAGTTAAACGCTATAATAAATGCCTGCATTTGGATTGTGACTATATAGAAAAATAGTACACAGCTATAATTTTAAGATTAGAATTTCTCTATTTTATTAATAGCCAAACGGAGATTAGTTTGTGGATTGTTCTCTTATATTTTGAAATATTTAATTCAGAAATTGTCTTTCAACATTTTATAGTTTATTAGGGAAATATTCTAATTTTATTCTTGAATTTAAAACCTGTTCATAGTGCTATAGAAAGTGTAGTTGCTACGATAACTTTTCTATTTCTTTCTTTCTCTTATTAAGTACTATTTACGTTTGTATGATAATATTCGTAATTACAAATGTCAACATTCTCTTTTGTATCTAATTATAATAATAATAATGCTTATGACCTTCAATTACAACAATAATTTCTTGTTTTACAAATTGTTGGAATAATACAATTAATTAATAGGTACTGCAGTAATAAAATTCCGATGAGGATATCATTTCACTAACTCTAATCTAATATTACAACGAAGATAAGGAAATTAACAAATGATGCGATATCCGGCTGTACTTATTGCTGATCATTAACAGAAACGCTGTTTTTGGTCAGCGTTAAATTGTGTGAAAGTATTTATTATAGTACTAGCGCAACCTAAAATCCAATTTCGTACGGAAAATTTTATTATAGAATTTAATTATGTACATAAATATGTAGTAATAAAGAAACAATTACTTTATATTTATTTGCTGCATCGACGTTGATATTTCAACGTCGTTTGTAACTTATGCACCAACGAGGTACATGTGTTTGGACTACTTGTAAAAGAAATCATAGTTTAGAAGATACATGTAGTTTAATATTAACTAAAGAATTTATTTTATACGTTATTTATTTCGTATATGGAAAGGAAAGTAGTTGTCCATGGCTAGTAATTGATAATAGTGAAAGTTACATACGTGAAGAGAAGTAGAAAAAAGTTTGCTTAGTCTTGATAGAAACAACTGATTGTTCGTTGCCTACTATAGCTTAATAGTGACAACATTTTTTAACTTATATGTCAAATTCGACTTCAATTCGTTTATTATTTTATGCCTTATAAAGTGCTTTGTAACTAAAAAATTACTTGAGTGAAATTAGGACATAGCAACATCATCTAATTTTTGGCAAAGGAATAGAATTCTCCTAGAATTATTCACGAACGAATAATTGTCATTTTTGAAAGCTAAATATTGATTCAGTTTCGGCGAAGTCATAAGTTCATTGAAGATGACCTGCCGTTTTTCGACATTAAACAGTAATTATTCTTGTTGATTATGTGTCAAAGGACAATTAGATTACATACCTCTATTGACCAAAAATATCAAAATTTGCGTTACAAGGAAGGTTCCTTATTCATGACAATGCGCGAGTTCATAAGGCAGCCAAAGTCCCATTCCCTGTAACTGTGCCGGAAAACCCATCATATAGTCCGGATTTGACTCCATTCAAGTTCTTATTTAAAACCCTCAGAGACTTTTTCAGACTAACTGAAAGAAGAGATTGATGTCTATTTCGAAGGCTAACGGAAATCACTTTATTCTGGTGGAATAAAGTTGATACAGTGTATATGGGTGTTGCAAATACGTTGAAAGGGAGATTGCGTTGAAAAATAAAATTTTCAGACAAATCGCAGATCTTTTGTTTCATTATTAGAAATTTTTCCATCGTATGTACATGTATAAAGTACTTGTACATGTATAAAGTACTCTCATTCAGAAAAAAATTCAAAGAATACTTGTTAGTAGCATTCCGAATTTATTGATTTATTTCAATTTCAGTGATTGTATACAATGAGCTGCAGTTCGCGCTTTGGACAGATATGCGAACATCAATTGCACTCCGCTAATTCTATTTTAATATTGAACGCAAATGATATACCTAATTAGATTCAACACCAACTAATGCAATAGCAAAAAAAATATGTATCTTATTGTACATAACATTGCTTGCACAAAGTTCGCCAAAACAAACCTGATAATAAGAAGCTTAATTCTCCATCACGACGACTTGTTGCCCTATATTGTTTAAAGGAAACTATATTTTTTCTCTTCCTTGAAGATTGTTCGATAGTGACTGTCCCCAAAGCATTACATGTTTAGTGCATTATCCCAATTATTTTCACTGTTTCCTGTACTAATCTGTATAGATCCAGGATCTGTTAGTGTGTTTTGTCGGGTCTACTTTAGTTTGTACATAGATGGCTTTTTTGTGATCCAATGCCTGACGCAAAATATGTTTGACTTTCTCTGAAGCTCTACTGCATAATACGCAATTAAGAAGTCTACTATATCTGCTAAGATACGTGGTCTGCGAGGTGTTCTGTTATTGTTATTTCTAAATAATTTTCAATAAAAACAATTCCCGATCTTTTCTCGGTTTGGCCTACTAATAAAGCTCATGTGTTTAGTTCGTGCTTCAGTCTGCCCTGTAGTTCTATGTTGAGCTTTGGTTCATCTCGTATTCGTTCCCGAAATAATGGCTTTAATTACGATCAGTATAGGTTCTGATCCAATATATTCTGAGGCTAATCCTTTGAGAAATTCATCGGCCATTTCGTTCCTCCAATATCACGGCACCTATAATAGTTGTACTACATGCTGCTGTGTTAATTCTCTATTTCTTACAATATTCTCATACTAGTTTGGATGCGATTAGGGCTCCTTAATGCTTCAAATGCAGTCTAGCTATCAATAAGAATGTAAATTCGGATGTGTGTCCTTAATTTCTTTAGCCTATTGAAAGATTGTATAGACCTCTGACTGCCAAGAGAAACGCTACGTACTATTTTCAACTTTTCGCAGTATATTGGTTTCAGTACTAGCTTCGATCTTGACCCGTTTATGTACCAAGTTCGCCCATGTTATTTCACATCGGAGCACTTATTTATATAACAAAACGTATGTCTTTTGCATGTTTGTGAATACTAGTGTGACCTGAGGTAATTACAAGATTGCTCAGGGCTTTTATGGTCTGTGTGGTATGTTGATCCTTTTCCGCTCTTATCGCAAAGTGATATGGAGGAAGGCCCTGTAGAGTTAATATTTCCGCAGTCTAGGTACTTTTCATTACCTCTCTAATATTAAGGTAATTAATAGTATCATCAGTTCAGATGAAATCTAAATTCCTTTTCAGGATATCATTACATTATACATATGAAGAAATTTTAGTATGAGTTTAAAGACAACTTAATGCTGAACATGTGAAAAAAGTAATATTCGCTGTTTGCTTTAGAAGTATAGCACTGGAGAAGGTTATTTTCGTGCGATTTATTCCACATTGCTACAATAACTTTGTAAAGGAAAATATAACTTATCTTGGAATGCAAGGGTTTATGCGGTTACAATGTTACAAAACGAGAGGTTTGAAACCTTATATTTATGAAAAATTAAATTTAAAAAGCGTATCGATGCTGAACGTGAGCGCTCATGCAGTTTTGTGTGTGCAGCATATAAAATTTT
This sequence comes from Dermolepida albohirtum, assembly GCA_031893035.1. NCBI lineage: Eukaryota > Metazoa > Arthropoda > Insecta > Coleoptera > Scarabaeidae > Dermolepida > Dermolepida albohirtum. Next base: position 79,811 of record JAVIWB010001157.1, on the reverse strand, counting down.
TGGCTGATTAAACATATGTTTTCATTTGGTTTTATAATGTATTTACATACATTACTTTCGTTTGCCATCATAGTGCTTGTATAGTTTCAGTTTTATGATCTAGTTTGTCTGAAACGTTACCATTTAATCAGCATCATTAGCGATGATTCAGGATTGCTGTGGTCGATTTCTGAATATAGTTTAATCACCGAAGGTTGATATATAACCCCTCTCCACATTAATTTTCGTATTCTGTATACGTATTTCGTCAACTAAGTTGTCATCATCAGCAGATATCTGCAGATATCATATACTTGTCTCTCTTGATGATGACAACTTAGTTGTCGAAATACTTATACAGAATACGAAAATTAATGTAAACGGTGTTTCAATTGGCGCGGTTTTTTTTAAAGAATAAATAAAATATAGATGGCGCACTGAATTTGTCTGGGTATGTGGGTATTTAAAAAGTGCGATGTATGACATTTATAAAAATGGCTTCGTACACAGTACAACAACGCGTTCAAATTGTTTTTATAAAATAATTAATAAAAATCAGCGTTCTGTGAAAAGAGTTTTTAGAAAATTACGTGACACTATTGGTCGAATTATTAAAAAAGAGACCGGTTCCAAGGAAGATCAAAAAAGTGAAAAATACAGTCGTAGTGGTCGTTCACAAGAAAATATTGGTTTGGTTCGAGAAAGTGTTGCTGAAGATCCTGAAATGCCAATTAGACGACGTTACTTGGACTTAATGGATCAATAACACGGCGTATTTTACACAAGGACTTAGCTCTAAATGCATATAAGGTTCAAATAACACAGGAACTGAAGCCATTAGATCATGTAAAACGTTATTCATTTGTCAATTTCACCAATGAACAACCAGCTGACTGTTCCCAAAAAATAATGTTTTCCGATCAGGCACATTTTGAACTTGGCGGCTATATTAATAAACAAAATTGCCGTATCTGGGGTGAGAAAAATTCATGAATTATTCATAAGAAACCTATGCATCCTAAACGAGTTACTGTTTGGTGTGCATTATGGTGAGGTGGATCTTACTTCTTTGAAAATGCTGCTGGTGAAGCTGTAACTGTCAATGGTGATCGATATCGTCGGATGATAACCAAATTTTTGTGGCCTGAATTAATGAATATTGATCTAGAGGATATGTGGTTTCAACAGGATGGCGCTACACCTCACTTTGCACACGAATCAATTGATTTATTGAGAGAAAAATTTCCTGGATGTGTAATCTCAAGGAACGGTGATGTTAATTGGCCACCAAGATCATGTGATTTGACACCGTTAGACTATTTTCTTTGGGATTATGTGAAAAGTCAGGTTTACAAAAACAATCCACAATCAATTCTTGCTTTGAAAAATGAAATTATTCGTGTCATTTGTGAGATAGAGCCTCAATTATGTCAAAATGTCATTGAAAATTTTCACAAACGAGTGGACGTCAGTGGAGCTGCAAGACGAGGCCATTTGGCAGATATTATTTTTCGCATGTAAATGACTAACTGATACTTGAATTACCAATAAAAATTTTTGAAAGTGATGGCAAAGTATGTGTTTCATTTATTCTTTAAGAAAACCGCGAAATTAGAAACACTCTTTATAAAGGGGTTATATATCAACCTTCAGTGATTAAGTTAATCAACCACAGGCACCATCAAATTACCTTCCGAATATAGGTGGATAAAATTTAAGTTTTTTTCAAAGGCAATTAAAATTACATTTGTAATAATGGTATAATAACTAGTGACAATTAATTTTATTACTTTCAGAATTGTAACAGAATAATAAACCACTAAAACACTTATGTGAAATATAGTTTAACCTTTTAAATGTGTGAACCGTTTATTATTTGTTATTGACGAGTTTTGTTTAAACATGGAAAATTTAAGTCGTATATTATTATATATTTTGTGCATATCATTAAATAATCACGCAATCTTTTTTTATTTAGAATATCTTCTTCTAAATAAAAAAAGATTGCGTGAAATTACTTGGAAAATATGTAAGTTATACATTCTGTGTCATTCCAGTCTTTTCCTTTCCCTAGGTCATATAGTAATTATGTATACGACACTGTCTTAAAAATTAGTTGTTATCTTTTGGAACTTTCTATGTTATTTATATTATAGTTGGAAGTTATATTATTCGACGAGAGCTGCTCGATATCTGGTTGAACGAAGAAGTAAGGGCGTTTCCTACACGATAACGTTCGCTTACATACAGCCCATCTAACGAACAATACATTAGCTAAATTGAGTTCAGCCATTCAAAAAATTCTTGGGAGGCAAGCAATTTGCCTCTAATGAGGAAATAAAGGATTCTGTGCAAAATTGGCTACGTCGTCAATAAAAAATTTTTTTCGACGGGGTTACGGAAGCTATCGGGGCGATGGGGCAAGTGTATTTTGAAGGAAGGTTATTACTTAAAAAATGATTTACATATAAAATTAATTTGTAGTGTGTATCGACCAGAAAAAAATAAAATGCAGGTCAAATTTGAATCACCCTCGTAGCTACGTTTTAAATAATCTAGACATAGAGGATCACAAGGATGACGTTAAACTGTCTATTAAGCCGACTTTAAGTAAAATATGTTCAGAATTTAAATCCAAATGAGGAGAAAGTCGTAGAATTTTCGGAAACTATTTAAAAAGCTGTGCTTGGCTTAATAAAGAAATACCTTTGCTTAAACATATTTTAGAAGTATATATTCATACTATTTATAAGATATTCCGTCCACAAACAGTCCAATTTGTTGTTATGCATCTAAGTTTCGCGTGCCATGACTGAATTGATATTCGTATTTCTGTATATTATATTATGTTTATTGTATAAATATATAAGGTCTGTTCCAAACGTATCCGACTTTGTACTGTAATTTAATATCAAGATGTGTTATTATCAAAAACAGGTATTTACACCATGGTGGAGAAACCTTTACGAGTGCCTTCCATCAGATGCCATGATTGCGTATCGCACTCACGATGACTGAACACCAAACAAAGAACTGGCATTAAATTTTGCCTAAAACTCATTCGTGTTAGGAAACCATCAGTTATATTGGTTAAGTTTATGACAGTGAGTAGAACACAATTTAAGGAGTGACTTAGGCGATTTAAAAGTGGTCGTACATCAATTGAAGGTGACCCTCGTTATGACCAGCAATGGCAAGAAATTCTGAAAATTTGCAACGAGTTTTGAGATTTGAGGTTTAAGATTTAAGATAAAGTCGTGTGCAAAATTAATTCCACAACTGGTGACAAAGGACAGAAAATGTTTAAAAGTGTCATTTCTGGAAACGAATCATGGGTTTAGGGTTATGATCCAGAAATAAAAGTCAAATTTTCACAGTGGAAGACGCCCGACGATTCACGACCCAAGAAAGCACGTCGAAGTTGATATAACATCAATGCCTTCTACCAGGAAGAAGTTCATCATGAATACGCTCCAAGAAGTCTGACGATGAACAAAGACGCTTGCCAAGAAGTTTTGGGTGCTTCACAACTACAACGCACCTACTCATCCATCACAACTTATCCGGCAATTTCTTGCGAAATATGGCATTATTCAGCTACACCAACCACGTTGTGGTCCTGAAAGTAATGCGACGTAGCAGCTGTTAGCTATTCGAAATATGAATTCAAGTACTATTTGCAAAAGTGGAAGAATCGCTGGAAGAATTGTGTGACTTCCAAAGGGGAGCACTTTGATGGGAACACCATCGTCATTGACCAGATTTAACTTCTTTTATTGTTACGGCAAGTCGGATAGTTTCCGGGCGGACCTCGTATCTTAGAAGACATAGTACTCCTTAACCCATATTTTATTATGTTTCGAATATATTATAATTACAAGTCCATACATATTAATAGTAATTACTAATTAACAAAACTATTATTTACCTATTACTATTACATAATCTGGACTGCTTAATATGCTTTAATCGTTATAATGACTTTTTAATTTATTTTAATGTTTCTTTACTGGAAAAGCAATTATCCCTTTGTATTCTATAATGATTGGGTGATAATTTAGTGTAAAAGATAATAGTTTGTAGTTTATAGTCAAACAATCAATATAGACAGACTACTTTCAATAAATATATTTTACATTTGTGCTCTATCTTATATAAATTAAATTTATAGTGAATATTATCCATTGGTAATATCTTCTATAATGTTATATTTATAAAATGAAGAAGTTACAGAACTATGCTGAAGAACTACTTAATTGTTATTAGGTTTTATATGGTTTAACCAATTATATGTTTATTACTTAAAGATTTTTACTAAATAAGGTTGCTTAGTAAGAAAACAAAGTACTTAATAAAAATTATTTATAGTTTATATTGAGACCATAATAGAACTTGTTTTCGACGAAATTCGTATTACTACAATCTGCCTTCAATTTAGAGCACAATGACTGCCATTTCTCCCAATGCGTTATATTTCAACATGAATTGTAAATGTAGCCTATCATCCTGGTCTCGGTCCATGTACATTTCAGATATGCATCCTCGCTCTTATTCTCCATGATGACGTGTCTATTATGCAAGTGCATTCATATAAAATAATTCATCGGCCAAGTATAGTAGAAACTTGATGTTAATATCAAATAAGATACAAATAATCCGTCTTGTCTTCAAGAAGTTTTTAATTTAAATTAAATTTAAATTATTATGAACGCTTTTATTTAAATATAAAAGTTTATAGTTGGAACTTGTAAATTAGTTCATTTTCTTGTGCAGAAAATGTGCAACATTGGAATATTTGTAATGCGTCAATTTATCTTTATTTAGTGTCCATTGATACAATAGCTGGTAACTAAATTAGCCCAGGTCTTAGTTATGATGAGCAATTTATTTAAAATACATATTGTTCTACTCTCGCGGAAAGATAAATCTACATATTTTTCAAATACACAGACTGTTAGCCTACAATATACACAATACAATTTATTTAATTCATAGTTTTAAGTTTCGGGGTCGCTAATCCCTTACCGAACTTATAATCTTTACCTGGGCTCGCAAGATTCTAAGAAAGTGAAGGGTGGTATAATGCATTTATATAAATAAAATTGATTCAGAATTGTTGGAAACCTAGAAGAGCGTGTTTGTGATATTTACCGTTTTTAGTCCAGTGTCTTATACCATAGTGAGATTAGTGGTATGCTCATTTGATGCTTTATATTTTTACAACGAACTTATACGCAACAGGAAGATGAGAAATATTACAAACAGTGAAAAATTAGATAGAAACTTTATTAGAGATTGGTTTGCCTCCTTGAAGCGAAATTACTAGAAAAGTAGAACAGTAGAACGGTGACAAGAATTGTAACACTTATCAAAGATAATTTAGCCTCTACATCAAGCGGTCGACAACATTGTCACCGGATACGCAAAACTACCGTAAGTGGAAGATAAAAAAATTATTAACATTGCTTTGCAAAATAGGTAAGCTTCCACGAGGGTCCTTTAAAACGAGGGTAGCCATTTATATTTCGAGAATAGCAAACAAAAAAGAAATTTTTATTATCGAAAATAGTTTTATTGCTTTTCAAAATATTGTCCTTCAAAATTAATGCACTTTTGCATTCGTTTAAACCAAACCGAAAAGCATTGCTGCCACTGTGAAGGTGGTATCTCCAAAATATGAGTTTCGAATGCCTCAACTGCCTCTAGCGGCGTAGAAAACCGTTGACCACGAAGTTTATTCTTCAGGTGTGGGAACAAAAAGAAATCACAGGGTACTAGATCAGGGCTGTACGGTGGATAGCTCATCAATTCAATGTTTTGCCCCGTCAAATATTTAATTGTTTAAACCGACCTGTGAGAGCTCGGAATTGACCGTTCTACAACTCTCTAAAGGCACGGTTGCAACGCGACCGGTTTTTCCGAAAAAGCAGGCGACCATTTGTTTTGATGTGCTTCGAGCGCGAACAACTTTTGTTGGTTTTGGCTCATCTTGGAATACCCACACAGTCGATTGGTGTTTACTATCGGGCTCATACGTATAGATCCAAGGTTCATCACCTGTGACGACTTTATAAATGTTCTTTGAAACACCGCCATTGTATTTTTTGTGCATTTCTTGACACCAATCGGCGTGAGTCCTTTCTTGAGCGGTTCTCAAATTATGTGGTACTCAATGTGAACATAGTTTCTTAACGGCTAAATGTTCATGTAGGATCACGCTGGTGTTACTAATACTTAGAGACGCCTCGATCTCACGGTATGTCACATGACGGTCTTGCATTATCAATTCAGACACTGCATTAATGTTTTCCGACACAACAACATTTGTGGGACGACCTTCAGGAAATTCATTGTCAAAAGAACGCCGTCCAAGTTTGAATTCACTATACTACCAATATACTGTAGTTTTCGATGGTGCTTCATCACCATATAAAGAATTCAGCTCGTCGGTATATTCTTGTTGGGACAATCCATGCCGAAAGTTATGAAAAATAATTGCATGAAAATGTTCGCGAGTTAATTTTATTTTTTCGCTGATATAAAATTTTCAAGTTACTATCAACAATAGAAATAACGACCGGATAATAAAACTGTCAAGGTAAATATATTGTCAAAAAATGACACTCTTCACGATGCAATCATCAAATCGGAGGCGACACTAACAGCCAGTTCCTGAAATATAAGCGGCTACCCTTGTATAAAGGTATTAGAGCGTACTTGCGAATTCGAATATACGCTGTTGGATTAAAATGTCTCCGGCCTTTGTTTCACCAAAACAGCGAAGAAAAAGTGTCGTTAGTAGACCTAGATGCGTCAACATTTTTCTGTTGGAGAATGGGAAAAGGTCTTTCTATAAAATTGTATCGCAAGCATTTTAAAAATGTTTTCTTATATTACATGTTAGTCAGTGACGAATTACGATTCGAAACGGTTACAGAATCTATCAAATTTGTAAAACTAATTTTGTGGAAAGCAATATGTAGCATCAAGTGTTAAACATTTCCCTCCTGTAATGGTATCGTCATATATTACTAGGGCCAGAACAGAAGGTACAATAAACCGGTGTCAATACAAAAATGTTTTAGAAACTGTTCTGGTGCCCTTTATCACTTCATGCAGAGGAAAATCTTTCTACATTTATGCAAGATGAGGTTCCGTGTCATACGGCGAAATCTGTTTGGAATGTTTTTCGCGACTTCGGTATATTATGCCCTGGCCTAGAAATTCGCCGGATCTCAGTCCATTCGAAAATATTGGGAGCGTTCTTAAATCTATTGCTTATTTGTCCCAAATCCCAATTTAAGCGTTTTAAATGAAAATATCGAAAAAGTGTGGAAAGGAAGTAGAAGTATACGTTTTAAATTTCATGTGTTCAGATTTTATTTCGTTAAAATTTGGTGCGCTAATTTAATTACCAGCTACTATGCTTATTTCGTTCAATTATTTACTAACTCAGAATCTTTGGTAACTGATTGTAGATGAATGTCATGTGATATGAATTTAAAGTTGAAAATAGTGTTTTGGAATGATGAGCCGTATACGATAAAACTGTACAACATTATTGTTTGTGGTGAAAATAAGTTACTTGAAGAAGGGAGCTTGCGGAAGGACTAAATTAAATAACCATATTATAGTACTATAGTACGAGAGATGTTTCTAAAGTTCTAGGAATTTGGCTGTAGTTTAACTGCGTAAATGATATAGGTTGATACGTTTACGCAGATTCGTATCTCATTTTTTTTTACTTGCTGATTTACTGCTGATTCTGCAACCATAGAAAACGCGGCTAAATTACAAGAATCTATCATTTTTGTAAATTTATTAGACTCCTTTGATTTGATTATGAATACTTCTATGATTAGATACTTGTTAGGCTATCTTTAAATGAAAATCCTGCTTGAAATAACAGAGCCCAACAGACAAAGCGGTGGCGATTCAAAAAGCCAGCCGCTTTCAATTCTTGAACGATTTGAATTTTGTGTGCTTTTAAACCAAGATCCTTACGTAAAATACGCCAAGTTGTGGCATATGACAAGCCAAGCTGTTGAGACCTTCGTCGAATCGATTCTTTACGGTCATCGCCTATACTCACAGCAACCATTGCTATATTTTCTTCAATACGTGCTAGACGTGGTCTATTTGGTCGCATATTATCCAACAATGAAAATTGCGTTTCAAATTTTTTGATGATATAGCAAATTGTACGTTCGGTGGGCCGATTACGTAGACCATAAGTTGCCTTAAGCGCACGAAACATTTCTTGAGAACGCTGATTTTCGTAATACAGTTGAATAATTTGTAGTCGCTGTGCCGGACTGAGTCTTTCCATAATAAAATATCACATAATACTTAGCTATTATAAAATAGCGTGAAAGTTTGACACGATTCACGCTTTATATGTCAAAAAATCGTTATTGAAAAAAGTACATCATAACGAATCATCCATTCTTAAGAAAACATTTTTTGTATTCTTAATCACGATTTTATCACAATGTTTTTTAATAAATACTTAAAACTGCTTGAAAAAGAATTCAGTTTTGAAAATTTTAAATGAAAGTTGAATTGCAGTAGAATATTTGATAAATATTTATTTAACAACAGCGAACTTTCCAGTATTTTGAAAATGAAAGCTAATATTACTTTCTTAATTATAGAATTTTCAAATTTATCAGTTATAAGATGCTAAGATAATGTCGGCGGTATTAACATAAATAAATAAATATAATCAACTTGTAAAGCTGTGTTATCAATTCATGATAGAATTCTGTGAAGTTACTTGTTTTGATTTTTTACGTAATATTGTAAATATTCATTTCATACTTTATCGGACCTTTAAGAACATTTCTATAAAAGGAATAGTAATTGAAAATTCATTCGACGTGCTATTAAACTTAATTAAACCTCGTATCGTATCAATTTTCAAAAGCGATAAAATTGTATAAATATATCATTTTATTAACAATGTATATTATGCATAACCAACTCACAATACATAAAACCGATTATAATGGGTTCTGGTATTTATAAAACTATAAAAGGCACTTTAAACCGCAATTTTTATATGTAGTTGAAAGATCTAGAATTGATTAAAAATATTTTACAATTTTACGTTTCTTTTTTAATTCACAGATTTTTAATAGATTGATATTATTAATTAAAGAGTTTAAGAACATTCTAATTTCATATAAGAAAATTTATTATCGGACGTAAAATAATTTTACCGACTTTTATCGAGAAGTTTAGTTAGTAACAGAAGTAGTTATTCTGATCTAAAAGATATTCAATATTAAGCATCATTCAGTTAAGTATATAATTACAGAAATACAGAGTCATGCTTCAAAAGTAATTTATTGGAGCAATCTATTCTTGTCTTATTCTTTATTTCGAATTTGTAATTATAAGAGCTATTTACAAAAAAAAAGAACGCACAATCCGCACAATACTTTATTAATAGAAATATTTATCATGTACATATTTCAACGTTTTAATATACTGTAGTTCGTAGACCTATTAATGAAGTGACCAGGCCTACTGTAACAGCTTAAGAGACAGGGCAGTTTTCTTATTACTATTTTACCTTTAAATCTGTTAATAACATTTTAAATTAAAATTTCCGCGATAGGTAGGGTAGTAACAAAGTAATTCACAGATAGACGAAAGAATTGTTTTTAATATGTAAGTACAAAGGGTACTAGGAAAGTTTTGCAATACAGCTTTGTTTATTTAATTTTTTCAAAGCAATTTCCTGTACACCCAATTCACCTTTCCATTCTCCGAAACCAATCTTTAAACCAGTTCTGCCAAGTTTCACTAGGGAGTAAATCACTGGAAAACCGCCTCCATTTTAGCTTCATTTTTACAGGCGGAAACAGTGTAAAGTCGCAGGGAGCAAGATCTGGACTGTAGGGAGGGTGCTCGAGAAGTTTCAATCCTATCGTGGTCAGATATTGGGTGCAGGCTTTGGTGTGGTGAGCTGGAGTATTATCGTGATGGAGGAACCAGGTGTCCGTTCTTGACTTTGGCCGCACGTTCTTCATAGATCCAATGACTTTAGGCAAGCACCGTTCAGTATACCACTTAGCTGTGACTGTCTTATGTGTGTCCAAAATGACGCGTTCCACAATTTCGGAACCAAATTACACGTCGTGTCATCTGCTCTTCAGTCAATCGTTGCGGCACCCAGAGAGAACGAAGTTTCTTTACGTGCAAATGATCATGCAGAATTGAACGAATTGCCGGGGAGTTTAGGCCTGAAGTACTCTCTATCTGTTGGTAGGTCACTCGCCTGTCCTCGCCAAGCATTTTCCTCACAGTAGTAACGCTTTCCTCCGTAACTGACGTACGTGGCCTGCCCGGCCTCTCAGCATCCTATTCAGTAAAATTTCCCCTTTGGAATTCTCTATACGACCTGAATATCGTTGTGCGATGTGGACAAATATCACCTAGTGCAAGAGTCATTTCTTCGAAGCACTGGTCTGTGTTTAAGCCACGCACGAAATTATAATGCAAAACTGCCCTTATCCCATTTCGTGACCACGATGCCATCGCAAGCACTTTACACTCTCACTGTTAATGAATAATGGAGCCCATCGATATGGCGCGGCGGCTACTATGCACGTATGGACACGTCTCAACATGCAGCAACAAGCACACACACACACACACACACACACACACACACACACACACACACACACACACACACACACACACACACACACACACACACACACACACACACACACACACACACACACACACACACACACACACAACACACACACACACACACACACACACACACACACACACACACACACACACACACACACACACACACACACACACACACACACACACACACACACACACACACACACACACACACACACACACACACACACGCTTCCTGTGATTCATTGTTGCGTCATGTTGCAAAACTTTCCTAGTACCCTTTGTATTTACACGCTGTACCAAAGTATTAAGTATTGTCTAATATTATCTTCGAACTAACGCAAACGACTTTAAATATAGTTGCAGTGACTAGTGTAGATAAGAGTGTTTACTAATTAATACTTAGAAAACACAAATAGTTGCCATTACCAAAAAAAGTAGCTCCACAAGGCTTACAATCACCAGCGGTAAGAAACAGGAATTTTAAATTATATGCCAGGAAAGATGAGTATTTAATCTTTCTGTTTGACCAAAGGCTTACACAAAACTAATATCTTTTAAGAGACCAACAATAAAGAAACAACTGCCTTAGGCAGGTATAGGCAAATGAAAGGAAAAAATTAGGGACTTGATAAGCTACGATATAGTCACATGTTGACTAAAACTAAAGCAAAAAAGGAGTATACAAATAAGAAGAGGCATACAAAGACTTTGCATGTTTAAATGTCACGGGAGCAATAAGAATAACCCTTTCAGCTACATTGAAGGTAATATTGAATTTATCTTCCACTTAGCATCTACATACAAGGAGAAACAAAATGAAACTATTATTAGTCAAGTCAATGATACTGATCATCTTTAGTTAATAGAAGAACTTAAAACCAATTCTCTTATAAGCAGGCCGGGTTACGTCATGATTTAGAAGTTTAACTTTGAAAAAAAAGAATGGAAAAAGATTCATCCATACAGGCAGTTTACATATATACATATATATATATAAAGGTCGTTTTCTTAAGAATAAATAAAATATAGATGGCGCACTGAATTTGTTTGGGTATGTGGGCATTTAAAACGTGTGATGTATGTCATTTATAAAAATGGCTTCGTACACGGTACAACAATGTTCAGGTTGTTGAATTATTTTATGAAAATCAGCATTCTGTGAAAAGAGTTTTTAGAAAATTACGTGAATTTTATGGTTTACATAATGGTCCATCTGCAAGCACTATTGGTCGAATTATTAAAAAATTTCAAGAGACTGGTTCCGTGAAAAATCAAAATAGTGAAAAATACAGTTGTAGTGGTCGTTCACAAGAAAATATTGGTTTGGTTCCAGAAAGTGTTGCTGAAGATCCTGAAATGTCCATTAGACGATGTTCACAACAACTTGGACTTAGTGGATCAACAACATGGCGTATTTTACACAAGCATTTAACTTCGAAGGCATATAAGGTTCAAATAACACAGGAACTGAAGCCATTAGATCATTTAAAATGTCGTTCATTTGCCAATTTCATCAATGAACAACCAGCTGATTTTTCTCAAAAAATAATGTTTTCCGATGAGGCACATTTTGAACTTGGTGGCTATGTTAATAAACAAAATTGTCGTATCTGGGGTGAGAAAAATCCATTAATTACTCATGAGAAACCTATGCATCCTAAACGAGTTACTGTTTGGTGTGCATTATGGTAAGTTGGTGTAATTGGATCTCACTTCTTTGAAAATGCTGCTGGTGAAGCTGTTACTGTCAATGGTGATCGATATCGTCGGATAATAACAGAATTTTTGTGGCCTGAGTTAATGAATATTGGTCTAGGGGATATGTGGTTTCAACAGGATGGCGTTACACCTCATTTTGAACACGAATAAATTGTTTTATTGAGAGAAAAATTTCCTGGACGTGTAATCTCAACAAATGGTGATGTTAATTGGCCACCAAGATTATATGATTTGACACCGTTATGACACAGTTATGTGAAAAGGCAGGTTTATAAAAACAATCCACAATCAATTCCTGCTTTGAAAGATGAAATTATTCGTGTTATTGGTGAGATAGAGCCTCAATTATGTCAAATTTCATTGAAAATTTTAACAAAAGATTGGACGTCTGTGGAGCTGCAAGAGGAGGCTATTTGGCAGATATTATTTTTCGCATATAAATGTCATAACTGACACTTCAATTACTAATAAAAAGTTTTTGAAAGTGAATGCAAATTATGTGTTTTATTATTCTTTAAAAAGAACCGAGAAATTTGAAACACCTTTTACTATAATATAAAACAAGAAGTCGAAGCTGGAAATTACGGATTCAAAGAAAATCTAATAATCCCGGAGAATTTAGATAAAAATACTATGATATTTTAAACGAAACTGCATAATTCTGTTGATGAAATTAATGGCACGATATGTCGCACGGCGGTCATTTTCCACGACAGCCAAGCAATGCCAAAAATTAGTTTCCGGGCAAATGAGTTCTAAGCTTAAATGGAATTGTGCGTGCGCCTAGAATGAGCTCAGTAATCGTAATAGGTGACAGTATTCTCGGTCCCAGGGCACGAAGATAACATATCTAATGAAAAAGCCGACGAATTGGCTCGATAAATTTCGTCAATGGCTTTTATAGGACGGTAGCCTTTCTACGGCATTGCAAAAAAATACAAAAACAACTGAAAATAGATGTTGGGACAGGTGGAAAAGCTTCCCAAATTAAAAACAGGCTAAAAAGTTCCTCAGGGAACAGTCGGTCAAAATTAAAAAGGACTTAATGAGTAGGGACAGAAAGTCTGTTAGAATGATAGTGGGTCATCTAGGAGGACACTATCAGCTTAACAAAAATATGATTAATATTGTGGCCTTTATAGAATGGACCATGTATAAATTCTTTCGAGTAGAAGAGGAAAGATCCATATATTATGCCAATATGAGAATTTGACAAGAACATGGTGTCTAGAGATGAATATCCTGGAGTAGAAATCTATAGAAAAAACACACTCGAAGCCTGTAAGTCTAAAAAAAAAACTGCATACATATTTTAAAAGGACATGGAGACCATAACAGCTTTGGAAACATAGCAATGGAATAGGACCTATGGCCAATTGAAATAATCTACCTACCTATTGCATTAACTCGCTCAGTATTGCGCATAAGAAAAATAGATACCGTGAATGTTACTTTCTCTATTTAAGAGCGATGTTCCCTGCTTAGTGGTTTTGCATGCTTTCACTGTATACCTAACATTTAAGCTTTGATTTGTAATGATGTCATACACACATATACATTTATTGCTGGCATGAATTTGGTGTTACTTAACAACAGCTTTGTGATAGCCAAGTGTATGAATAGTAAAATGAACAGTTTCCACACTGACACTCAATGTATTTACCTATTTTTATCTAATGTTGTAGCATAAACATCGGATAAATCTTCAGTGGATTCTCTTCCTTCTCGAAATTTGTTGTACCATTTATCTACTCTTACTGTACTGTGAATAACTGTGGTCACCATATAGTTTTCGTTCTAAAAATTTCGATTAGCTGACACCCTTCAATGACTAAAAATTGAATAATAACGCACATATTACCTTCGGAAAGAAGATTGCCATGATTTGATCAAATTGTAAATCCTTCACTGAACTATCTAAATCGTTTTTTAATCTTATAATTAGTCATTTTCCAAAGTAGATCATTCCGACGAACGAACACTTTTCCGCAGTTCGACTAAAATAATGTTATACCACATCAACGAACAACTCCGTATGCATTGCAAAATCTACATAAAAAAATGGTGGATTACCAATTAGTTTTCTTTGAGAACGAGGCTAGCAGAGGCGTGCTTGTAAATAGTGGAAAAGGACATACTTAATACTTAATATTGGATATGAACGAGGTAATAGTTTCGGAATATTCTTATACATATTGTTACGGTTACATTATTAATTTCATTAGATAACACAGACTCGCAAAAAATACTTTTTAAAAATCGTTTTAACTTTAGTCACTCTTTTTTGTGTGTTTTTCAGTACTGTACTCTAATACGAAAACCGTTTTTTTCTATCACGTAGGGTTTTCTCACAAAAAAAAAACAGATATATTTTAGGAATAGTAAGCTAAATACAAAAAATTGTGGAATGTATATTTTATTTTACATTTTATTAAAATCATAAATAACCAAACATTTTTCATAAAAACAACACAAAATTAATAAAACTGAATGATCTTTTTGTTTAATAGTTCATGTAGTATCGTTTTCTCTTCCCATCAAAACTTCATCTTGTGTTTCTTCTGCTGTAGGATTGCTGGGGATCGAAAAAAGGGTTTGACAGCTACTCAGTGTTGCCACCCGATCAAATTAATGTTTCAAACGACCAATCTAAGTCAAATTTTAATTATTAAGATTACACTGTAATGCTTAGTTGCCTAAAATACTTAGCTGTCAATAATTTCAAGAGAAATTTGTTACTAAACTGTGCGTGATGGAATTTTTTATTATTTTTACCCTAATCATCGCATAAAAAACTATAAAAATCACTGATTATATTTTAAATAATCTTTGCCTATGTAATTCAAGACTTCATGGCCAGTCTGTATATGTCAATTTACGTTATATTTTGTTTTTAGTTCGTTTCAGTTTTTTTTAAATCCATCGCATTGCAAATTTTTAAATATCGTTTTTGCGAATGTAAAAATTCATATTTTTAGTTGTTTTCAAGCCTTTTTTGTTTTTTTTGTTTCTATACTGCACATGCTTCCGAGGGAATCGTGACACTTGTGTTATAGACTATAACCCGTAAGGAAATACGTGAATTATTTCTCTATTTCTACGTTTTTAAATTATAATTGTTTCAATAGTTTTTGCTATTAGTTATTGAATTTTCAACGTTGTTTAGTCTCTTACGAGTGTAAAGAAGCCCTTTTTGTAATTAAGCGGTTTTATTTTTTCCTATTACATTTTTTTACACGTGATGGACTTTTATCCCCGAGCACTACGGAAAGACGCTTTACATACCCATCTTCATTAGTCGATTTAAAACACCTGAAGGAAAGAAAAAAGAAGTTTCTGGAAAGTACGGGCATTCAGGGATTCTAAGACAGATAAGTGTTTTTTTTACATTACATTTGCTATTATAAATCTTTCGCGGAAACTTCATATGTTAACTAGTGGTGAAATAGTTTTTTTGCTATTTAATTAATTATACAGTAATAATTTTGTCTAGTGAAAATTATATAAAAACATATTTGGTAAAATTTTTTTGTAACTTGAGATAAAAATTTCAAATCGTTTATAAGGGTAGAAAGTCCTCAATTTTTATAAATCATTTAATTATCAGTATTAATGTTGAGATATATTTTTTTGTAAACTAAACTTATATATATATACTTATAAACTTATAATGTTAATTAAAAAATTACTATTATTACTTTAACTCGTTTTAAAGCTAAATATTGTACATATTTTTAAACATTACGTCAATCACCTTTATTTAATACATACAGGTTAATTACATTTATTAGTTCAGCTTTTTTTGCTATTATAGATTATTATTTGTTACCTTTGTACTTATTTTGTTGATCTTTGACCAATAATTTTGAGGTTTTGTAACTTTTTTTCTAGATCTTTTAGTAATCATTACGAACGGCAGTTCGTAAAGTAGTTTAAGTTTCTTCATTACCATGTATTTCGTCTTTTGTTTTCTGATTTTGAAAGTCCTAGCTGTTTATTCTAGTCATTTCTAATACTTTTCTCGTATTTGTAGTTAATATTACAAAATGGCGGGTATATTCTAGACGTTGATATTATAATTATAATTTTTTTCAATGTACTTTGTCCTTGCTGAACGTCATCCTCTATTTTAAATTCTTCCGATTTTTTTTAATTCCTAGTTTACACAAGATGATATTTATTTAACCAATTTTATTATGGGGTTCCCCAAGGCAGTGTGTTGGGTCCCATACTATATTTGCTGTTCACTGCTGACTTGCCAACTACGAAATTTACTACAACCGCCACCTTCGCAGATGACACAGCTCTCCTGGCCTCACATATAAATCCTACTATTGCATCACGCAACTTGCAAGTCTCACTGAATAAAGTGCAAGAATGGCTTTTGCTTACTCCATTGGACTGCGTTTAATTTTACAGTCCGTCGCAGAGAAAATCAAATTTTTTAAAAATAAAAAAAAAAGCTTGCTATAAAATTCATTTATTTTATTCAAAGTAGTCGCCTTCGGCTTCAATGGAACATTTTCCACGGTCAAATTAACATGCCGAATGAATTTTTAAGTTCATCTTTAAAGATGTCCTTCAAGATCGCTATCAACGCCTTTTTATTGGCTTCGACGTCGGCATAACGCTGTCCTTTCATCGGCAAATGTAGCTTGGAGAATAAATAGAAATCACAGGTGCCAAATCCAGTAAATACGGTGAATGGTTGATGGTTAAAATGCCATATGTAGTTAGTAAATCAGTGATAAGCCTCGAGCGATGAGATTATCGTGTAACAAACGCCAGCTACTATTTTCACGATATTGAGGACGCACACGACGAATACGCGCTAAGATACGCTCATAACATCAAAATAATATACAGCATTGACTGTTTGACTAATTGATAGAAATTCTTTGTGCGCTATGCCTTTTGAATCACAAAAACAAATCAACATTGTCTCCATTTTTGACTTCTCTAAGGTTGGTTTCTGGATCATATTGAAAACACTACGTCTCATCGCCAGTTACAATAGAATATCTGAAGTTTTCGTCCTTTTTTGAGTCCTTAATTAAGGCTGTACAATGTTGAATTCAATTAGCTTGTGTGGTATAAACCTTGCACAAATCGTTCTGTCTCGAATTCTGTGCCAAAGTGCGATAAATTGAATCTTTGGAAATATTTAATTCCATTCTCAGGTATCGCAATGAGGATTTCGGCTCATTTCTGATAAATTCACATACAAGTTCGAAGTTACTTTCCGTAATCACAAATTTTTTTGCACCAGGATGTTCGTCATTTATGTCCGTACGACCGTCTTTAAATCGTTTACACCCCTTATACACACTCGTACGTGATAAACACGCGTCACCATACACTCGGTTCATCAAATTAAACGTTTCAGTAAACGATTTACCGAGTTTAAAACAAAACTTGATATTTGCTCTTTGTTCAAAATTCATTTTTCGACCACTAACTTTATGCCTAATTTCTCTGCTTCTAGTGATACGAATGTCATGATATTTTGACATAACCTTGGTGAAAGATCTACCTTACCGACGCATATTTTTTAAATATATGGCGCCGCTAAGAATTACTGTTTAAAAAAGTTCGATTTTCTCTGCAACAGACTGTGTAATTTAATTCAATTGTAATAAATCAATCATTTCGTTTGTTTTACTACCATTAAAATGAAGTAAGCACTTAGCTTATATTTCTAGTTACTTTACGAGTGTAAATTCACGTACCTATTGTGATACCTTATCAGTAGTTCACAGTAACAAAAGTAGGTTAAGAATTCCCAGAGGAAGTTGGTACTTCACCAATATTTAAGATACCTGTTCAATAAACGATTATTTACACAGTAGCAAATTGTTATTGGATTTCCTGCACGGTTCCTGAATGTTAATTTCGAACAGTATCATTAAGATTCCAGGAAACACCTTTTATTTAATGTGGTTACTCAGCGACGGCAGGCACCACATCCGGTCGGAGGAAACAATGGATGCGATATATTTCAAAGGAAATTAATTTAAATGAAGTGTATTTTTATTAAATTTAAGG
The DNA here is from genome assembly GCA_031893035.1 of Dermolepida albohirtum. Classification (NCBI taxonomy): domain Eukaryota; kingdom Metazoa; phylum Arthropoda; class Insecta; order Coleoptera; family Scarabaeidae; genus Dermolepida; species Dermolepida albohirtum. The sequence continues at coordinate 61,391 of JAVIWB010001157.1, read as the reverse complement.
ATACAAACATCGTTAATACTTAACTATTCTATGTTATAGAATAATTTCACACTTTTGAAACGTCTGTCCGTCATAAAATATATTTAACGACAAACATCAAAATGAATGTCCGTCTGTGTTCGGCGAATAAAAAATATATTTCCCTTTTATAAGTATCTTTTAGCGTTAAACGCTTGTAATAGACAGTTTTCGCACATTAAATGTATTTTTTTTTAATATTTTTTCTATAACATTGATTATAGTATAAGTATTGCGCGCAGCTGTCATTCTCTATATTAATTAAATTATTTTATGACACTCTCTCACAACCTCGACTAAGCATTAATCATTAATTTTTACTGCTTGTTTTTAATGTTTTATGTTGGGGATGATCTTTAAGATCAGAAAACAATTTATTTAAGATTGTTCCCTTCTATCCTATTTATTCACATTTGCAATTTTGAACTATAACTTCTTTAAGGTAATGTTGATGGAGCCTGTGGTTGATTAACTTAATCACTGAAGGTTGATATATAACCCTTTTCCACATTAATATTCGTATTCGGTATTCGTATTTCGACAACTAAGTTGTCATTATCAGCAAATAATTAAACAGTGTCCCACCTGGAAAACTACCTTTGGCAATCAAATAGTTGTGTAACATTCGGAATTGACCGTTATACAACTCTCTAAAGGCACGGCTGCAACGTGACCGGTTTTTCTGAAAAAACAGGCGATCATTTGTTTTGATGTGCTTCGAGCGCGAACAACTTTTGTTGGTTTTGGCTCATCTTGGAATACCCACACAGTCGATTGCTGTTTACTATCGGGCTCATACGTATTGATCTAAGGTTCATCACCTGTGACGACTTTATAAATGTTCTTTGAAACACCGCCGTTGTATTTTTTGTGCACTTTTTGGCACCAATCGACGCGAGTCCTTTTTTGAGCGGTTGTCAAATTATGTGATACCCAAAGTGAACATAGCTTCTTAACGGTTAAATGTTCATGCAGTATCTTATGCACGCTGGTATTACTAATACCTAGAAATGCTTCTATCTTACAGTATGTTACATAGCGGTCTTGCATTATCAATTAAAGCACTTCATTAATGTTTTCCGACACGACAACATTTGTGGGACGACCTTCACGAAATTCATCGTCGAAAGAACGCCGTCCAAGTTGGAATTCACTATACTAACGATATACTGTAGTTTTCGATGGTATCTCATCACCATATAATGAATTCAGCTCGTCGGTACGTTCCTGTTGAGACAATCCATGCCGAAAGTTATGAAAAATAATTGCATGAAAATGTTCACGAGTTAATTCCATTTTTTCGCTGACATAAAATTTTCAAGTTACTGTCAATAATAGAAATAACGACCGGATAATAAAACTATCAAGGTAAATATATTGTTAGAAATGACAAACTTTACGATGCAATCATCAGATCGGAGGCAACGCTAACAGTGTTACCAGTTTCCGAAATATAAACGGCTACCCTCGCAACATTGAAAAAAAATAGAATCGAAACTTAGGGAGTGGTTGCTTGTATTCTCGAAACGAAATTGCTAGAGTAAAAGCTTAACACAATAAAAACTGGTTATAGAGGGAGAGTATCACGTAAAAGACCTATTAAGTGTTGTTAATGGTTACTTATTGTAAAGCATAGAGTATGTAGCAAAGTAAAAACATCACTAACGAAAGGTTTTTTAGGTGATACTCTTCATTCTCTTTAAGTTTTCTTAATGTACTTTCTTTCCAGTTCCAAATTCCATATCAACAGCTATCCTCAGTGCACTTGAATGAAATTTAACTCATTACACATGTAACAATTTTCTGATCGTGCTCATTGAGAACCTTTAGACGTCTTCCTCTGTACAATTTCAACAGTTCAGGATATTTTGAATATTTTTTTTCAATCTGCTTTACAGAACAACGATAAATTTTACTTTTCGATAATTTTTTTTCATTGTGTGTTGCTAATTTGGGCATATTACCCGATATGTGTTTACTTTTACATCTCATTCTTGTAAAAGCGTCGAATGCTTATTTGTCACAAATATGTGACGCTATGAAGAGGATACCGAATTGATTCTAAATTTATGGCTTGCAAAAAATATCTTGTAAAAATGAAGTGGACGAAAACTTTCGTGACATTTGATGTTAGAATATTTAGCAGATTCCTTTGTAGTTGTGAATAATAACAGTTTTGATTTTGTTGTTAGATGGTTTTTGAGTTTTTAACATAGGTAAAAGGAAATAAATACGCTTTATCATAGCTGAATATTCACATTTGATGATATTCAACATTCATGTGGTGTACAAACACTTTTGTGACTGACAGTATACTCAGTTACTCATGGAAACTACAAATAAAGCAAAAAAAGTAAATAAATCTGAATAAACATCCATCACTACCAGGTGTACCGGAAAGTCATTACCGGTTTTTCTAACAGATGTCGCTAGCCTTAAATAAGCAATCTTATAATTTGCATATATGTCATTTTATTCCACTGACATCAAGTTTCAAAGCCATATATGTTATACTTTGCGAAAGTAACACTGCCATAGACTTATATCTTTTTGAAAATGTCGAGTTTCGTGCCTGAAAAAGTGCATATGCGGCACTTTTCTTATTTAATCAAAAGAAAAAGTCGCTAAAAGTCATCGTTTGCTAGTAGAAACTTACAGTGAGCATGCTCCAACCATAAAAATATGCGAAGCGTGGTTTCGACAATCAAAAGTGATGATTTCGGTGTGCAAGGTAAAGAACATTCTGGTAGGCGAAGAAACTTTGAAGATGCGAAACTATAGAAGTTGTTGGTTGAAGAACCAACCCGAACTCAAAAACAATTGGCAAAAGCGTTAAATGTGGTCCAAGAAACGATTAGCGACCGATTACGAGCAATGGAAAAAATCCAAAAGATGGGCAAATAGGCGCCACATCAATTGAATGACAGGCAAATGGAAAATCGAAAAATCGTCTGTGAAATGTTACTTAAAAGGTATGATCGGAAATCATTTCTGCATCGAATAGTGACGGGTGCTCAAAAATGGATTTATTTGGAATACCCTAATTGCAAAAAATCATGGTTATTACCTGATGAAGCCGACCCATCGACTCCAAGGCCAAATTGTTTTGTTCGCAAGACGATGCTCTGTGTTTGGTGGAGCCAGAGTGGCGTGGTGTATTACGAACTATTGAAACCTAGAGAACCACTTAATACTGATCACTGCCAACAACAAATTATCAATTTGAACCATGCATTGATAGAAAAATGTCCAGTATAGGCCCGAAGACCCGGTAAAGTGATTTTACAGCGCGATAACACAAAACCGGTCAAAGAAGCGTTGAAAGCACGCCGTCCTCTCCAGACCTTTCCCCGTCCGACTATTACCTTTTCGCATCAATGGGACACACGCTTGCAGAGTAGCACAATTTCGAAGAAATTAGAAAATGGCTCGATGAAAGTTTCTGCTCAAAGGATAAACAGTTTTTTAGGATGGTATCTAGCAGACGATAACCAATAATAAAGAAAATTCATGCTTATATTGGAGACCAACAAGGAATCATTTATTTCTCGTGGCATAAAGTTGTTGCAGAAGAGGCGTTGCAAGTGCTTTAAAGTTAAGGAAGATTATATTGACAAATAAAACTAAAAAACATTTTATCTCAATGTTATAGAGAATAGTTTTGTAGTTTCTCTCATATAATAAGCATATGCATCTATCGTATTGGCGAAAAATTCAGAAAGCATTGTATTTATGCAATATGCAAGACAGAGGCAGATAAATTTGTGTTACAGTGTTTTATACGGGACAGATATTTTAATTCGTATAGTATAAAGGGACTTCCCACATAAGCTTATACATAAGTACAAAGAAGTGTATTGAGACGTAAATAGCACATGTCGGCCTTCACGAAAGCTCTTACCTCATGTACTTTTTCCAGGATTTTACTTCGAAGCGAAAAATGTTAAAGCAGGTTTTACCTTAAGCTCAGCCATTTTGCGGTGTGAGTCGTTCAATCGACGGTGACAAAAATTTGGAGAACAAAAAAATAAGCACCACCCTTTCCTTCAAAATTCCAATTCTCTCAGTATGGATTGTCAGGTAAATCGTTGGTGGGTCGTTAGAGGCAGATACATTTATTTTACTGTGTATTATATGGAGCAGATATAGTTAATTTGTATAGTATGATAAGGACTTGAATATTTTAAAGCGAAATATTGATCAAAATAGTTTCCTTGAGTTCGTGAATTCATCGAAGATGGTCCACCGACTTTTGGGACTAAGAAGGAGTTATTTTTGTTAAATATATGCGAAAATAATGAAATAAAAGATAATATATTAGTAAAATTACGTATTGATCAAAAACCTCCGGGTTTTTTTTATATACTCGTAGAACTTTTCCTTCTTCATTCATGGTTCAAAAATCATGAAAGTCCAGACTATTTTCGGCAACTGTACTTTCTTTGCGCGGATCACACACCATATAATGTAGATTTGGCTTCCTTCAACTTCTCTTCATTTAGGGATTTAAAAAAGCTGCAGTTCAGAGAACGTCATTTTGTAAACAACTACTAATTGAAAGAGGAGATTGATGCCTATTTTGACGATGAATAGAAATAACTTCTTCGCAGAATAGGTGGCGCAAGTGCATTGAAATTAAAGGAGATTACATCAAAAATTAAAATTATCAAAAAATCGTGGGTCTTTTGATTAATTTTTGAGTAGATAATTTCTAATTCTTATCGTGTTCTATGATAATAAAAAAATGCAACACTTATTTTACCAAATATTTGTATACTTGAATATGCTTGCGTTATGAACAAATGCAAATTTGTTTTTCCACGAAATAATATGAACGAGATAAATTGATTTTTATATAATTTAGCAGCTTGGAAATGCAAAACAAATTTTAATTTAATATTCGCATATTTTCAATTTATTTTTAAATAACATCGGATCCAATAAGTTTCGTGTTATGAAAACAAACTCGTTTTTAAGCGTACCTTGTTTTCTGGGAATATTTTTGATTCAGGAAAAACATTTCCCATTTACTCAAGCACGTTTTACAGATTAGATTACATTACATTTACATACATGCACATTTCTTGAATAATAATTTTAAAAGGAAATATTACATTAAGACGTTATCAGATTTATTTAAACTATTTACATATTAATTACACGGGAGGAAGTTGATTTCTGCTACTTCTAATGTTATCTAAATTATTTTTTTATTACGGTTCATTGATGTTTATCTTTTGTGTTATATCTTTTAAGATGAAAATAAATGGATACAGAAAAAATATAAGTTAAACAATTTTCTTGCAGTTATATTAGTAGTACAGATGAAAATAATGTATTGAAAATTGACACTTTCTGTTTCATAAAAAGATGCATTTTTCTGACAATGTCTAACAATATTTGCTATTAATTTCCTTTCAAATTAAACATGTACGCACTAAAAGCATTTACTCATTTCGTTTCATAATTGGGTTCCTAATCAAAGAAAAAGTCTGTATAGCAACAACGTTTAAACGAACATAGGTAAACATTTATTGTCTATGCAGTACAAATGGATGAAGAATTCGGTCGAATCGTGCTGTCTTTACAGACGTTGACTACGCCCTAGTGTCTGGATCGATGAGGGCCGCCGCGTCGCGTCGTTGAATCGGCCATCTGTGTGCATATTGCCTCGCGTTCTCTCTGGCTAACGAACTCTACTCTCATCATGTTATCGGTTGTTCACTTTTGTATGTTCGCGCTTTTCTAGCAAATAATAAGAGAAAAACAAGACAACATGGGATAAACATCTGATCCTTTTGTGGCTTAACAATTTTCAAATGACGAAATATATCATTGTTTAATGTATACGAGGATGAATCAAATATAAACTGGAGTTGTAATTTTTCCTGATTATATAGAATATTGAAAATACATTTTGTCAATGGATAGAAAGTTTTTTGATGTTGCTGTGATAAAAAGAAAGTGGTTGCGATAACGCCAATTAAGCACAAATGCTTCGGCAGCAACATCGCTCTCGAATCTCTGTCCTCTAAGCGCTTCTTTTAATGGCCTGAACAAATGATAATCACCTGGTGATAAGGAGGGACTATAGGAGGAGTGTTCCAGCTACAGAGTCTGATCTTCGATAAGAAATCTAGGCACCCATCTTACAAACATTTTTCGAAAATCTAGATTCTTGAGCATTGCTATGGCTTATTTCGATCTTAAAAGCAATTTCAGCAACAGTGGATCGTAGGTTGTTCTCGAGAATGTAACGAACATTAAGAATGTTACCGTCAATTCTACTAGTCTTTAGATGACAAATGGTCTTGCTTGTCGACAACTTCCCGTACTCAAAACGTTTTTTATGATAATCATACACTTGCTTCTCTTTAAGGGTATTGCCCTCAAACTGTACTTGAAGTCCTCCTAGAATTTCCGACTGTTTTATGTCCTCTGCCGTGAGAAGCTTCATTATAATGCGTTGCGCAACGAACGACGCCATTCTTTTTCTGACAACGCGATACAGACCGAAACCGCAACTAATAAAGTGGTTATAGGCTCCACATATGTTTGCCTATTGCACTTAAAAGGCGCATTCCGGTTTATACTTGATTTGCCCTCGTATTATTATTTCCCTTTCATGGAAATTAAATTAAAATGGCTTTAGAAAATATATTTAAATTAGTATACAAAGTACTTCTGTCTCTTTAGTATATTTAACATATTAGGTTGTCATGGCTCATTTTTAACGGATGGTATTAATTCATTAGCATCTTTATGCTATACCTAATGACAGCTAACAGTTCTAACTTCGTTTTAGTTAAGTGTTAAGTTTCATAAAAAATTGAAAGTGGTAGATCAAAGTATGTTGTTTCGTCATATTTGGCGTTTTTACATTCGCAAAGAAAATATCGCGTATTAAGCTTGTGTAAAGCTGCGTAAAGCTCACAAAATTCTGTACTGATTATTTTAATCTTAGCCCTGAGATTGATGACAAAATACAACAACACAATACGAGAGATTTAAAAGACGTTAAAATAGAATGATTTATATGTTTTATACGATATATTGTATTATAATCCTTATATAAACTTCAGACCAAGTTAAGAGAGCTAGGATAGTCAGCAAGCTCGAAGCTTGGGTTTCTCATGAATATCTGCGGTATGCTTTTTAAGCGTGATAAAAACGATCCTCTGTTAAAGCGACTAAAAATTGATGATTAGAAGTAGATTGTTTGCAAGGATGTATGTAGTGGGAAAACGGTCTAAAGATTCACCTTAAACGTCATCAAAAGTATTCAGACGAAGGTGTCATGTTTTTACAGTTCTTACCAAGGACCGAAACATTTAACTCAAGTGTGCATTGTTGGAAATTGGAGAATTTAAACGAATCTATCATCTAGGGATGTTCAAAGCTTATTAATTGTAAAGAAGTGGTATTTTATCACGACAATGCGAGATCAGATACAAATTTAATCGCCCGTAAAAAATAATTAGATATTGGATGGAATGTGCTGTCACACTGACCATACTCATCGGACCTTGGGTCATTAGACTTCTACCTGTTTTGTTCTTTTTAAAACCCGTTGCGTAATATGTTATAACATATTACGCAAATGAGGCTGTAAATGGAGATAAACCCTTTTCTGAACGAGAAATTACGAATTATCGGAGAAAATGAGTAATATACAATTTATTGTTCTTTTTTATATATCAATAAATGACAAACGAGGGATATCGTAACTTTTCGGACAACCCAATATGTAGTAGTACTGACATAATGGGTGGGCCATTTAAAAGTTTAAATTTAAAAATGCAATAAAACAAAAACGGTTAGAAACTTTGCCAAATTTATTTTTTTGTTGGGAAGTATAATTGTTCCGGTTAGAGATGGAATATTATTTCATTCATATGGCTGCCGCGGCTGGCCTCACAGTACCCCATTCGATCGAACCAATTTTCGAGCACTTTTTCGAGTGTATGGGGTCGTATCTCAGCAATGGCATCACGAATGTTGGCCTTCAAATTCTCAATTGTCTCTAGTTTGTCGGCATAACACTTGTCTTTAACGGCGCCCCACAGAAAATAGTCCAACGGTGTCAAATCGCCGCTTCTTGGCGGCCAATCGACATCACCATTTCGTCTAATTAACCGGCCATCAAACGTTTGACACAATAAATCGATGGTGGCATGAGATGTGTAGCAAGTTGCACCATCCTATTGAAACTGAACATCGTTCACATCAATACCATGAAGAGCGGGCGTTATCATGGTGCGATAGGTGTCTCCATCGACCGTAATGGTTGCGCCGTCCTCATTTCAAAGAAATATGGGCCAATGATCCCTCCGCTCCACAAGCTGCACCAAACAGTCACTCTTAATGGGTGCATTGGCTTTTGTAAGACCACGTGTAGGTTTTCTGAGCCCCAAATACGGCAATTGTGCTTGTTAACATACCCATCAAGATGAAAATGAGCTTCATCCGAAAAGAAGATTTTTTTGGCAAAATCGACATTATCGTGGCCCATCTAGCGAAGCGAAAACGAAGCGGATGGTCATGCGGCTTCAACTCTTGAACCAATTGAACTTTGTAAGGCGTCATACCGAGATCTTTTCTCAAAATTTGACGTAAACTGGTGCGTGAAATGTTCAATTCTTGAGAACAATGACGAGTTGATGTTGATGGATCCTCACGCACACTCTCAGCCACAGCTTCGATATTTTCGGGTGTACGCACTGTACGAGCACGCCTACTTCTTGGCGCATCAACAATGAAACCAGTTCCGCAATAAACTTGCGTATACTGGGCACTGTTGGTCCTTCTTTGCGACCAAATTTTGTACGACATTTTCGTGCACTTTCCGACCAATTGTCTTTGTTTTGGCAATAAATTTCTAATAGATCTCGATGTTGCTCAAGCGTAAATCGATTCATTTCGTTCAGTGGAGATAATATACTGAATTTTGTGACAGAATAGAATGACATAAGTATTGCCAGATTCGAAATAACCGGTGGTTCAAATTTAAACCGATAGATTGGTCTACAAATATTGTGATTTGCAAGTTTTTTTTTCTCACTTTACGCGAATGGATCGCGTCATTAAAAAATATTCACGAACTAAAAAAAAACATTTTATCCCCGTGAGATAATCCCATAAGCAGAGTTGCATAGAAGATACCGTGAAAAGCTATTAATAGTTTTGTTCTTCTTCTTTAATTTTTATTTATTTATGTCTTATAAAAGGTATTGAATTTATCATGTCTCACGAGTACAAGGATATATACTACTTCTTACTTATCTGACTATTTTCTACAGGTAATTACGAGGGTGTTATTTCAAAGAAAGCGAACCGTTTTTAAGTTATATTTTTTAACATAGAAAGAGTGGAGTATCGATCAGTGCTTCTTATTTTAAAAAACAAAACAAACAATGGAATCAAAGATGAATTGGCATCTGAGTACGGGGACTAATCCCGACCGATTGTCACCATAACCGTTAGTTATCTAAGTGTAAACGTGGCCGGATAGCACCATATAAATTCGTAGGGAGTAGTAGTAGTAAGAGGAGGTTTAACAAGAAATGAGTATTAACTAAAGAACTTACTTAATGCAATAGTTTGAGAGGGTATACACTCTATTTTATAGAGAGCACTTTAATGACTTTAAAGAAGTTAAGCTTAGCTGATAGCCAATGGTAGCCAGTTTAAGCAAATGTTGAAATACAAAGATCTTAAGTAGCCCCACGAGGGCGGATGTAGTAATAACTCATACTCCGCCAAAGCTTCCAGTAATTGGCATTAAGTTATAGAGGGATGTGCAGGTATGAAATATAATTATTTACAGAGCAATTTGCTTTACCACAATATTACATTGATCGAGAGTAGTCCACACTTTGTCACTAGGCAAAGAAAACGTTTTCCACTCTTTAAATTTATGTACTTTATTTATTAATGATGGTTTCTTTTATTGTTCCGAATTAAAACATTTTATGAACAAGAAAGAAATTATGCAATTATTGAAGTCTGAAAATAATTCAGACTTGAATCCAAGAAAAAATTTTTGGCATATAGTCACAAGAAAATTGGCAGAACAAAAATCTAAAAATAAAAATGAAGTAATTAATTCATTAAAACGAAAGTGATAAGAGGATTTAATTAAGTTTGAGCTACAAATTTAGCAAGTTTAGTTCATTTGATGTCCAACAGAATTCAGGCCGTTAAGCAGTAAGTTCGATGTGGATTTACTAAACATCTGCAGTATACGAGGTGTGGCAATTAAATAACGAGAAATGTTATTTATTGCAAATAAATTTTTATTTAACTTTTATCCCCTTCAACATACGCCCTATCCCACAATGTTGTTCTTGCTTTTACATGTTCTAAAAACTGAAAATGTGTTCCTTTTAATACACTTTTCGCTTTTAGAAACAGGTAGAGGTCATATAGTTCGAAATCTGGCGAACACGGAGGACGATCAAGCACAGCAAAGCGCTTGTCCACTAAAAACTGCTTCACAGATTAGTGCATTGTTAGTTGGTTGTCCTGGTGCAGAATCCACGGGACGTTTTTCCACAAATCCGGTCTTTTCTTTTCTACTCTTTTCCTAAGCTTGATTCGGATTCTTAATAACACCTTTGATATCGAAAAAAGCGATCAGCATTGCCGTAAATTTCGACTTTCTCATTCGTGCTTTTTTCTGTTTTGGCGATCCGGCAGTCCTCCAGTGTATCGATTGATGCTTTGTTTCCGGGTCATACTATAAAATGAGGCGTGCATAATGTCAAAGCAAATCCGATTGTCTTTTTATTCCTGAGTGAGGTTTTTTCGGCAACATTTTTGCACAAACTTTTGTCATATTTAATTCATCATGCAAAATGTGTCTTCCTGCTTCTTTGTTAATGTTTAGCATATTGATAATAATCCGGCCTTTGCGCACAATTTCGTTAATTTTCTGAACGCTCTCTTTAGTTCTTTCAGTCACAAGTCGATCAGGACGTTCATCATTTTCGATCTATTCCTGACCTTCAGAAAACCGTTTGGGCCATTCAAAAACTCGAGCACGTGACATAACATCATCAAATATCTCCTTTAATATTTGTAAACATATTGTTGGCGATTTTTTTAATTTCGCATGAAATTTCAGGTTAATTCGCTACTCTATTTTTATGTCAACCATTATCACGCCTCGAAAGTAAACTAAAGCAGACAGAGGGACGAAACTACGGGTTGTTGCTTGAGAAGTATCAAGGTCAATGGTATTTCAATTACAGCCTCGCCAGATGCGGCTGCGCGATGGAAGGAGCGCAGTCACGTTATTTAATTGTTATACCTCACATAAAGAGTGCGTCGTTTTCATCATTTAAAAATAAATTAAAATATTTAAATAAGATAGACAGAAAATACAAAGCTACCTGGCTACGAATTATACTTAATCACTTGATTATTATTAATGGATGAAGATATTCTTTATACTATTGGGTTGGCAACTAAGTACTTTCGGTTTTGTAGTATAAAATAAAACACTTTTTTTTAAACAAAGAATATTTTTTAATCAATTATATATTTTCCATTTTGCTCAATGACTTTTTGCCATCTTTCTTTCAGTCGCATGATTCCGCGCTCATAAAATTTCTGGTCCTTATCAGCAAAAAACTGAACCAGGTGCGAGTGAAAATCATCGTCATTTGTGAAAGTTTTACCATTCAAAGAATTCTGCAAATTTCGAAATAAATGGTAATCAGATGGTGCTAGATCAGGGCTGTATGGGGGATGTGGCATCACTTCCCAGCCAAGCTCCAATAGTTTCCCACGAGTTGCCAAAGATGTGTGAGGCCTTGCATTATCTTGGTGGAAAACTACGCCTTTCCGATTTGACAATTCTGGTCGTTTTTCTTTGATTGCTTCATTCGGTTTTATTAATTGTTGACAGTAAACATCAGAATTGATCGTTTGGTTCCTTGGAAGCAGCTCAAAAAACACAACACCTTTGTAATCCCACCAAACTGACAGCATGATCTTTTTTTGATGCAATTCGGCTTTCGATGTGGTTTGAGCTGGTTTATCGTGTTTGCTCCATGATCGTTTTCGAACTATGTTACTATACAGGACCCATTTTTCATCACCAGTGATGATTCTTTTTGAGAAAGGGTCGGTTTCATTTCGTCTAAGGTGCATATCGCAAAAGTTGATTCTTTGTGTTAAATGAATTTCTTTCAATTCGTGAGGTACCCAAATATCAAGCTTCTTAACTAGCCCAAGACATTTTAAATGTTTTTCAATTGTTGTGTGCGATACATGTAGCCTCTCCGCAACCTCTCGAACGACGATCCTCGTCAATTATGACTTTGATTTGGTCATCATCAACTTCAGTAGGCCGACCAGAACGTTGCCCATCTTTGAGGGAAAAATCTCCAGAACGGAATTCTTTATACCAATTCTGACACGTGCGCTCTGTTAAGCAATTAGCACCATAAACTTCACATATCTTTTTGTGAGCTGCAGCAGCTTTCTTTCCTTTACGGAAATAAAATAGTAAAGTATGTCGAAAATGTTCGTTTCTGCACTCCATTTAAAATTAACCCACAACCAATACCTTTAATAAAAATCACGCATTACTTGCTTCTGAAGTTACGTCGATGTGACTAGTATCACGCGACAAACGGTAAAGTACAGCACTAACATACGTTATACAAAAAATAAAGCAACGCTCTCTATCAGTAAAAACCGAAAGTACTTAGTTGTCAACCCAACACGTTTGCGAAGACCTTTTCCAACATTCGTACAAATAAAGCACTCGCTCGTGTTTCAAATCTGTGCTTATGCTGGAAAAATTTCTTAACGCGTATAGTTACAAGTTTTATTAAAAAAACTTAACTTATACTGCTATTTCTATCGTGTCCTTACTTATATATTATTTTCTCGACTACTTCAACATCAGCTTAGGTGTCAGAAGTACATTTTATACAATATAAACTAAAATTAATTATTGTGCTGTGGAATGTTGTGCTAGGAAACAAATATTTGTGAGATACTTTTGTACGCGTGCTTACATATGTTCGCTTGCCTTCTTCGCAGCTCTGTATAACTAACCAACGCAAACACAAAACTAATTAAAACTACTGCCACCAAAATAGCGACATCTGTCGAATTTTCGTTACTAATCAACATTACACAGTATTCCTATTATTTGCAAGTCGCGTCATCATAAATACTTTGTTATTTTACAATTTCACTTATCCTCAATATCTAATGCGTTCATTATCCTACTGTAAAATGCTAATGAGGCTAGTTCGTTAACTTTCAATTTGTTGTTATAGTTCATTAAATATTAATAATAAAGCTGGAAGTATACTTTCGTTGAACTTTTAGTGCTAAAACTCTCATCTAAATATCTTTTTCTACATTTTTGAAAATAAATAAATTACATACTAATTTTCCCTAGTTTTTTACTCCTATAAATAAAAAGACTCTAACTTATACAATAGTATTTTGAATAGATCTTTTCGTGAATTTGAAAAACACCCACTCGATATAACAAGGAAACAATAACTTGACTGCTTAATGCATAATTTTTGCCACATTGTCCTATAGATATACAACTCGGCAATGAGGTCGAATGACATTGCTTCGCCAGCAAAACGCGCCTTAATTAGGTGCAGCATCAGGCAATTATTATTACAATGTACTAATACTATCAACTTTTAATAAATTTCAATTAATATTACGGTTACATTATATTATTACTTTAATCCTTAGTATTATATTCTGCACAACTGTACTATGATTTAAAATTAAGCAATTAATTTTTTAGATATTACTAACAATATTATGCAATTGGTAAGCATTTATGCTACAACAAACAAGAATATAGTGAAAGTTTTAATGCAACGCTTCAACTATTGGCAGGCACATTTTTCTCCTCAGTTATTATTTAAATTATTGACACTGTGGATTCAATGTCAAGTACTTGTTTTAAATAGTGAAATATAAAATAATTTAGTTTACGGTATCTTGATTTGATAATAAATACTCCGTATAATAAATACTTTAATCGTAGCGTGCCAATTAATTTCAAATTCTGAGTTATTTTCCTCATTTCACTTACCTTATGTAACAACGATATTTGAATATGTATATAATATATATATGACGTACTGGAAGCTCCTTAAAAAGTAGTCGCAGCTGATTATTGTTATTGGAAACTATTATAGATAAATGGTTATCAATACAATAAGACTTAGCCAAATAACAGCAATTACAGATCTAATGACAATAATAGCAGTAGCCAATTTATTAAGTCAATTACAATAGCGAATTTATTGGATCGATGTAAATGTTCGCTTCATTTTTGGACGTAAATGTTATTGTATCGCAAATTCGCGCGCGTAAAGGTTGGATAGAAGGCAGACCAGCAAGTAGTTGTGAAAGAAAGGTTGTGTTATGTTATTGAAATTTTATTAAGTGTCCAAAAAGGCAGAAAATAGGAAACGTTTTGGACACATCATGTTTCCTTATTTTCGAAAGAGTAGTAATTATTTCATGGATACAAAAGAAGATATACACTGTTTATGGTGGGGGTGAAGTTGATGAGTCCATGTGCTGTAAGAGGCTCGGACAGTTACACGGAAATAATTTTAATTTTAGCGATCCATCACTTTCTGAACAAGTGGCTAAAGCTAATGGTTCGAAATGAAATCAATTAGCCTGAAAAAACAACTCGGGAAATCTAAGGAATTTTTGATACCAGCAAGGTAACTGCGTCAACATGGTTACGTTAACCGATGTATGGGTGCTGCAAGAGAGCTAACGGAGGTAACTTTTATCAACTGACTTTCTGTTTACGATTCTCTATTGAAACGCAACGAAAGCAACCCAGTTTTGAAACGGCTGGTAATAGGCGATGAAAAATGTACTGCATGTAATAACGTTATTGGTAAAATAACACATGGATCAATAAGTCCCGAGACTAACAATGAAAACAACATTTTTTTGCAAAATTTTTTTTTATTCATCAACATAATCACCTTTTAGGGTGATACAATGGTTCCAACGCTTTTCCAATTTTTCAATACCATGTTTATAAAAAAATTTATCTTTCGCTTCAAAATAAGCTTCAGTTTCAGCGATGACCTCCTCATTTGAGCCAAATCTTTTTCCCTGGAGCATTTTTTTAAGATCAGCAAAGAGCCAGTAGTCACTGAGGGCTAAATCTGGCGAATATAGGGGGTGTGGAAGCAGATCAAAACCCAATTCGTTCAATTTTGCCATTGTTTTCATCGACTTGTGGCAGGGTGCATTGTCTTGGTGAAAAAGGATTTTTTTTCTCTGCATGTGCGGTCGTTTTTTTGCGATTTCCTCCTTCAAAAGCACCAGTAAGTCAATATAATAATCACTGTTGATCGATTTACCTTTTTCGAGGTAGTCAATGAAAATCACGCCATGTGTATCCCAAAAAACTGACGCCAGGACTTTGCCAGCTGACTGCTGCGTTTTCGGACGTTTCGGACGGCTTTCGCCAGCTGTGCGCCACTCAGATGACTGCCTCTTCGACTCTGGAGTGTAGTGATGTATCCATGTTTCGTCCATGGTCCCGTAACGACGCAAGAAATTTTTTTTGTTGCGAGTAAATAGCGATAAACAGCTTTCTGAATCATCGACTCGTTGCTGTTTTTGTTCCATCGAGAGCAATCGCGGCACCCACTTGGAAAAAACCTTTTTCATGCTCAATTTTTCATGAAGGATAGTAAATACACTTCCATATGATATCTGTGTCATCTCAGCAATCTCACGGAGCTTCACTTTACGATCTTTCATTATAATTTTTGTCACTTCACTCACATTTTCCGGTGTAACGGCTTCCACAGGTCTACCCGAGCGTTCCGCGTCATTTGTGTCGGTACGACCACGTTTAAACTCGGCAAACCACCGACAAATCGTTGCTTTTGATGGACAAGAGTCCGGGTAACATTTTTCAATCCATTGTTTTGCTTGCGTGGTGTTTTTACCCATTAAAAAACAATGTTTTATCAGAACACGAAACTCGGTTTTTTCCATTGTTTAAACAAACTACAAAACGACTTTACTCAAACCTCGATAACTCAGCTGTTTCTGGTCCGATCGACTTAAAATTTTGACACGTTTCAAGCAAAGGTTAGTACTCTAGAAAGACGTGGTTACTGGTTTACTACGAGCGCCATCTATGGGTTAGTCTCGGGACTTATTGATCCATGTGTTACCGTAGTATAAGTCCAGTGATATCCATTCAACGTGAAAGTCAGTTTACATCAAAAAGTTATTTTATGCATTTTTTATGAAATTGGAAGGCAATCGTTTATTATGAGTTATTATCTGAAAACCATATTGATATTTCTGAGAACTACAGTATCTGGTAATTGAATTAACCCAGGTCTCAGTTATGACGAAACAAAACATAAATGTAAAGGCTGTTTCAAATGGCGCGGTTTTTTTTAAGAATAAATGAAATATAGACGATGCACTGGATTTGTCTGTGTATGTGGGCATCTAAAAAGTGTGATGTATGACATTTATAAAAATGGCTTCGTATACGGTACAACAACGCGCTCAAATTGTTGAATTATTTTATGAAAATCAGCGTTCTGTGAAAAGCGTTCTTAGAAATTATGTGAATTTTATGGTTTACATAGTCGTCCATCTGGAAGCACTATTGGTCCAATTATTAAAAAATTTCAAGAGACCGGTTCCGTGGAAAATCAAAAAAGAGAAAAATACAGTCGTAGTGGTCGTTCATAAGAAAACATTGCGAAAGTGTTGCTGAAGATCCTGAAATGTCCATTAGAAGACGTTCACAACAACTTGGACTTAGTGGATGAACAACATGGCGTATTTTACACAACGATTTAGCTCTGAAGGCATATAAGTTTCAAATAACAGAGGAACTGAAGCCTTTAAATTTTTTAAAACGTCGTTCATTTGTCAATTGCATCAATGAACAACCAGCTGATTTTTCTCAAAAAATAATGCTTTCCGATGAGGCACATTTTGGTGGCTATGTTAATAAACAAAATTGCCGTATCTGGGGTGAGGAAATTCCACGAATTATTCATGAGAAACCAATGTAATTGGACTTTACTTTTTTGAAAATGCTGCTGGTGAAGCTGTAACTGTCAATGGTGATCGATACCGTCGGATGATAACCGAATTTTTGTGGACTGAATT
This sequence comes from Dermolepida albohirtum, assembly GCA_031893035.1. Classification (NCBI taxonomy): domain Eukaryota; kingdom Metazoa; phylum Arthropoda; class Insecta; order Coleoptera; family Scarabaeidae; genus Dermolepida; species Dermolepida albohirtum. The sequence continues at coordinate 44,195 of JAVIWB010001157.1, read as the reverse complement.
AATGAATATTGATATAGAGGATATGTGGTTTCAACAGGATGGCGCTACACCTCACTTTGCACACGAATCAATTGATTTATTGAGAGAAAAATTTCCTGGACGTGTAATCTCAAGACACGGTGATGTTAATTGGCCACCAAGATCATGTGATTTGACACCGTTAGACTATTTTCTTTGGGGTTATGTGAAAAGTCAGGTTTATAAAAACAATCCACAATCAATTCCTGCTTTGAAAGATGAAACTATTCGTGTCATTGGTGAGATAGAGCCTCAATTTTGTCAAAATGTGATAGAAAATTTTAACAAAAGAGTGGACGTCTGTGGAGCTGCAAGAGGAGGCCATTTGGCAGATATTATTATTTATTTTTCTAATGTCATAAACTGATACTTCAATTACCAATAAAAAGTTTTTGAAAGTGAATGCAAATTATGTGTTTTATTTATTCTTTAAAAAACCCTTTATATATTTCTTAAATACATCGATTGAAAATCACCGACTGTTAACTTACTATGTGCACAGTAGTTTGTTTATTTATTTCATTCATGACATTACGTTTCCGGGTTGCTAATCCTCTACCAAACTCATAATCCGTACATGCGTTCGCTAGGGAAGGTGAAGGGGTGGTATTATTTTATACAACTAAAATTTATACAGAATTGTTACTACCCTCAAAAGTGTCTTTGTGGTAACGTATTTATAGTTTTTAGTATAGTGTCTTATAGTTAGATTAGTAGTGCCCTAATTTTATACTTTATATTTTTATAAAGAACTTATGCGTCATGGGCAAGATGAAAGATATTACAAACAGTGAAAAAATTAGAATAGAGACTTTATTAGGGACTCGTTTGTACTCCCAAAGCGAAAATGGCAGAAAAGTAAAAGTGTCACGCAGATTTCAATGTCACCGGCCTCCAAAAAAAAACACTTTTAAACCGAAACATTGAAGTCTACAGTGGGTCATGGTGCGTCAACATTTTACTGTTGAACAATGGAGAAAGGTTTTTGTATAACATTATATCGCAAACATTTTAAAAATATTCTCTCATGTTACGTGTTGTTTATAGTTAATTTTGTAGTTACATGTCACGTTCGGTAAAGTATCACAACTCGAAGCGGTTATAGAATTTATCATATTTGTAAGGCGAACATCTTCAAAACGTTATAGATGGGAATGTGTGGTGTTAAAAATTCCCCCTCTGTATTACTGAGGTCGGAACGAGGAACTTTGTGGAAGTTAACACAAAAATGTATCAGAATCTGTCCTGGTGTCCTTTATTATTTCACTAGACGCAAACGAAAATCCTTTTGTGTTTATGCAAGATGGGGCTCCATGCCGTATAGTGAAATTTGTCAGAATACTTTTCGCGATTTCGGAATACCAGCATTGCTCTGGTCTGGAAATTCACCGGACCTCCAATCGAGAATGTTTGGAGTGTCCTTAAATCTATGGAATACTCGCCCCCAGATCCAAATTTGTGTTTAAAAAGTAAATAGCGAGATAGACTGTAAACAAAAATGTATAAGAAAGCTTATATCAACAGCATGCCGAAGCGAATTCAGACGGTCACTCAAACTAAGAGAAGTGTGACTTAATATTAAAAACTCCTAGATGGGTTAATGTAATTACCAGGTACTGTGATAACTAAAGCAACCAGTAGAGAGAATTTGCCAGCAGAAAGTGCAATTTCGACCAAGTTTCTGTCAAGATCTAGAAAAATAGTACGATGTGATTTTATTTTAAATACTGATATCAGAAAAACATCTTTTTCTGATAGTGTTGGAATCCAATATGACTCTAATAAGAAATAACGAATGTTGATGATATTCTGAAAGCAACAAAAACTTCTTGTACACCAACCATTAGATAAGGGGGCAAAAGGGGACTAGAAATATGTATTTAATTTTCCTCTGGAATGTTAAATAAAGGTACTGATGGTAAAAATTGATTGACTGATGCAAACAAAGACTGGAAACAAAAATTTGTAAGAAAGCTTATATCAACAGCATGCCGAAGCGAATTCAGACGGCCATTCAAACTAAGAGAAGTGTGACCCAGTATTGAAAACTCCTAGATGGGTTAATTTAATTACCAGGTACTGTGCAACTAAGTTAATTAAAGCAACTAGTTAAGAGAATTTGTCAGTAGAAAGTGCAATTTCGACCAGGTTTCTGTCAAGATCTAGAAAAATAGTATGATGTGGTTGTTGTCGTTCTGAATACATTTGCAAATATCTTGTACTCTCTGTTATTGTTGTAGTTCAACTTGATAAATAAAAAAACACTTAACTTATCTATCTTCGTTACGGTACGACATTTTTATATTACTAATAAATAATGCTTGAAATATTTGACAGTTTAAAATTGATTGTTTTCGAATCTGAAAATAAATTCCCTGAAAATTAGCGTTTCATTTTAAAAACTGATGTCAGAAAAATATCTTTTTCTGATGGTGCTCGAATCCAATATGACGTTAGTAAGAAATACGAAAGTCGATGATGTTCTGAAAGAAACAAAAACTTCTTGTACACCAACCATTAGATAGAGGGGCAAAAGAGGGCTAGAAATGTGTATTTAATTTTCCGCAATGTCAAATAAAGGTACTAATGGTAAAAATTGATTAAATTTAAAAAATGTCCATGATGAAAACGTATACGTGTGGCCGTCAATGAGTAATTGTTTTCATCAATTATAAGTTAAGGCAAATAATATCTCTATTTAACTGGTCAAACTTTAAAAGAGCGGAAGTGTTTATCTATTTCTTTGAGAAACTAGATAAGCACAAGAAATATTATTACGTTTCGTGTTATATTTAGTGTTTATTTTTTTATGCGAAAAATAACGGAGAAAACTATAATAATATTCTTAAAATTAATTTTGAACAATTTTGAACCACTTTCATTGATGACGGAAATCAATATTGTAGCCTAATTGATTGTAATATAGTCACTAGTTTTTATGTTTAGCCAAGAAACTCATGAACGTGCAATTAATAGGAAAGGTTGTAATAACAGTATTCTTAAAGTGTTTATTTCAGGGGCAAAGTGAAAATGTCAATTCTGCAGTGTACTGTAATTCAAAAAAAAAAACAGCTGAGTTGTCGAAATATAGAAGAATTGTACTATTATAACAACGCCAAGCTTTATAAAGCACTATTAATCCAGAGAGCAAACAAATTTCCCCTTGTCGCCTGTTTTGTTACCAATTACCATTTTAAACATAACTTGAGATAACGTTTAAAAGACAAACAGTGTAACAGAGTAACAGGTACTGGAATACTGATAAGTGAATTGTATTGTGGAAACTAAATTAAAATAAAAAAACATGTTAAATATACATTTAAAGTCTATTCGTAATTGTCTGGTGTGAAAGGCGTTTACTGATTTTTCAAAATTAAGATTAGCAAATATTTTTGTTTTGAAACTTTTAGATCAGGAAGTTAAAATATCTACGCTTTTAATTTTTATGATGGGCATATTCTCTGGTATATTTTGGAAAAAGCATTTTATGTGAACAATTTTGTGCATAGCTATAGGTAATTTAATAATACAAGGTATAATATCATACAAAGGGTACTAGGAAAGTTTTGCAACATGACGCAACAATGAATCGTAGGAAGCTGCTTGTTGCTGCATATTGAGACATGTTCATACGTGCATAGTAACCGCCGCGCCATGTCGATGGGCTTAGTTATTCATTAGCAGTGAGAGTGTAAAGTGCTTGCGATGGCCACGTGGTCACGAAATGAAATAAGGGCAGTTTTGCGTTATAATTTTGTGCGTGGTTTAAACATAGACCAGTGTTTCGAAGAAATGACTCTTGCACTAGGTGATGTTTGCCCACATTGCACAACCACTGCTCTATATCACTAAGTGGTATAGAGCATTCCAAAGGGAAAATTTAACTGTGGAGGATACTGAGAGGCCGGGAAGACCACGAACGTCAGTTACGGAGGTAAACGTTACTACTGTGAAGCGAATGCTTGGCGGGAACAGGCGAGTGACCTACCAACAGATAGATTTGCACGTGAAGAAACCTTCTCTCTGGGTACCACATCGACTGACTGAAGAGCAGATGACACGACGTGTGACCTAGTGCCGGGAGATGCTAAAAAAGTTTAATAAGGGACAATCTCGGTATCTTAACAACATCGTGACAGCCGACGAGACTTGGCTGTACTATTGTGATGTGCCGACCAAAGCTCACAACAAAGTTTGGGTCTTTGATGATGAGGACACACCCGTAGTTGTCAGAAAATCCCGATCTGTAAAGAAGAGAATGATAGCTGTATTTTTCAAATCGAGTGGATATGTGGAACGCGTCGTTTTGGACACAGAGAAGACAGTCACAGCTAAGTGGTATACTAAACAGTGCCTGCCTAAAGTCATTGGATCTATGAAGAACCTGCGGCTAAATTCAAGAATGGACACCTGGTTCCTCCATCACGATAATGCTCCAGCTCACCGCGCCAATGCCTGCACCGAGTATTTGACCACGACAGGATGGAAACTTCTCGAGCACTTTCCCTACAGTTCTGACCTTGCTCTCTGCGAATTTGCACTGTTCTCGCATATGAAAATGAAGCTAAAAGGGAGGCGGTTTTCCAGTGATGAGAACTTTCTGCGGGCTTGGGACAACGAGTGTGCTTTACTCCCTAATGAAACTTCGCAGAACTGGTTTAAAGATTGGTTTCGGATGATGGAGAGGTGTATTGGGTGTAGAGGAAATTACTTTGAAAAAATGAAATAAACAAAGCTGTATTGTAAAACTTTCCTAGTACCCTTTGTATACTGTGCGTGAACACAAAACTTACAATGGAGACTATTCCATATTTTTACACTATTGCAGCTGGAATAGATAATTGGTGGAATTAGTTTTCGTCATGTACGCGCGAATTTGCGCTCTTTTCGAAGTATAATCATAATAGGGATAGGCATAAATATAAAAATGCTTAATATTTTTATGAAAATCATAATTTTTTTTCAAATATTACTGGTACATAGATGCGACGTATTAAAGAAGGTGCAAACCAAAAATTAGTGACATAAATATACTCGGCTTTTTAAAAATAGTTTATATGACACATTTAGTAAAACTGTTGGTTTATTCAAAATAATCGGGGTGGCTCCTGTATTAGAAACATATTTTTTCAACTTTAAACGCCTAAAAACATTTTCAAGAGACACCATGAACCACTTTCAGTCAACAAAAGCTTATTCCACAACATCGGTTACTTTGACGAAAAATTTTTAGAAAGCTTTGTTTTTCAAAAGGACTGACAATTCGTGAATTACTAATACTAGTACATAATATACCAACTAATTTTTATTTCGTTCTTAAAATTTTATTGTCTTTACTTTTGAACTTTACTATTATCTGGTTTGTGTAAAGTGTTGCATGGCTTTGTTACTAACCTCTCCTTGATGTAGAAAGGTGTTGTAATGTTGATTATTCCTTCTCAACACCGAAGGATGTACCAACAAAAACTCGTCCCTGAAAGTGTTTCGGACTGTCTCGACTACCCTGATAAAGTCAAGCACTCTTACTACATATGCTATTACGACATCCATTGAAATATAATATAGGGGAGCTTTTTTCAATTTTCTTATATCGCTTATCTTTTGCTAAACAGCCCCTAAAGAGCCGACACAGCCATATTAGTGTTTTCACAAACATTCCCGATAGTGGTTCTTGTGTGATATACGATCATAAATGAAACACAATTTGAAGCATTAATAATTTATTTACATATTAGTAACACAGTTTATAAATTATAGGGTATATAAACACTATTCACTGTACAAATCTACAAAAATAAATTGAAATAATTACAATAAAAAATAATAAAAACAAGCAATTATAACCTTTTTGCCGTTATACTACCAAATGTATAAATAAATTCTGATTACAACCACAACAAATAAACCATAAAATCCATAAAAGAGAAACAAAGAATTTGAGAAAATGAAATAATAAGAAAAAAAAGTATACAGTCCTCCTGCGTTCAATTTAACATGTACAAAGCTTCATATATCACTAAATGACATCAAAACAAATGACATCGGCTACAAAAATATATAAAAAATTTTACTTTTTAGATGAGTTTATGCGAGTTGAGATTTAGGAATTTCTTATTCTTCTTTTATATTCGACGCTGATAAAGTTTCGTCATTTAAATAAAGTGTTTACGATACATAAATCTCAGTCGCTTAAAACTATTCTTAAAAATAAAATACATTGACCGACCTAGATTAATATGTTATTCTTAATATGTAGCGTACATATTTCCCATTGTTTTTTTCTTGAATTTGGGTATTCACAACTACCAGATTTACATATCTATAATTGAATCATACAAAAATTGGGGCACTTTTTGTGAACGAGTATAATTTGAGATTGATGCGACTGGACATAATGTTTTACTCGCAGTTAAAAAAATACAGATGTACCTGTTTACATATATGATTCTTATGTTTTATATAGACTACCAGCAGATAAATGAGAGATGATGATGAGTAATTCGGTTATTGATTAAGATACAAAGAGAGAGTTCTTAAATCTTCTTAATAAACTTTGTATCAACACTTCCTAATTTATTGGTTTAGAAAGTATTCCTAAATACAAAGCAATAGATGTCTAATTCATTACTATTAATACAAGTGCAATAATATTTCCATAATAACAGTGCCAAATATGAAATCTACTTGTTAGATAGATAATAGATGGTCCAAATTAAAGGTATGGTATACTGTTACTATTTTCGTTATTGTCATTTATAAAGTAGTTGAATTGCCAAATTATAATACCTTTTATGCTTTTTAGAGTATTTAAAACTATGGAATTGAATATTATTATTACAAGGGACTTAGTGTTAGCATTTGCAATTTTTTTTCGTAAAGTCTATAAGCCAGCTTAATGAACTAATTCATAAACATTTTGTATTACTTGTTATTGAAGAGAATTTAAAAGATACTACACAGAAATAATATATATATATATATATATATATATAATAAAATATAATTTCTGTCTCTTATACACGGAAATTAAATAGGAATGAGTGAATATTTCAATGATAATGTGTTAGTTTCGCATAGAGATTCGATAAGGGATTTAGGTGTTATTTTTAACTTCAAGCTATCCTTTGCCGAGTACCTATCTGTAGATTTATTATACGAATTTGTAAAAACTTCACTGACATGGGGATCATATCCTCCTTATTTCGGGCTTTGGTACGTAGCAAGGTAGATTATGCAGCTATGGTATGGTACCCTATTTATGATATTCAAAATGATGCCTTGGAAAGAATACAGAAGAAGTTTAAAATATTTATCGTACAAAGAAAATGGCATTTATCTAGGGCACGATGTAGATTTCAGACAACTTCTAATTCAACATGGCTTGGAGTTCCTGGCAGAACGGAGGCAGAATGTCAGTGCAACTTCTATGGATAGCTTGATCTCTGGCAGAATTAATGCATCAAAGTTATTAGAATCAATGTTCAATGGAAACATGGTACATGGAAACGCCAAGAACCAACATACTTCTTAAAGCTCCATTAAAGCACTCGGCTAAGAACTGTTTTTCTTAGTACAGTTTTATTTGTATAACTTTTTCATTATTTGTATTGTCAATATAATATTTCGTTTTGTAAGTACTTCCCCACTTGGAATAGCTCTGTTGGGTAATTAATAAATATTATTATTATAATAAATAACAATAATAATATAATATCATAATAAATAATATATTGTAACGGAAAAGAAGAAATAAAATATAGGTGAAAAAATATTTATTTGACTTCTATTTCCATCTTAATATTTGTCTGCATTTTATTAATAATATTTGATATTTTTGATGTTCACATATCAGGATTGGCAGTATAGGTCAGAATTTTCGTCGAACACAGCTTGTTACTGGTGGTTTTCTTTTCAATATTAATATTGTAATTCAATCGAATACGTACCTAAATAATTGAGATTAGAACAAATAATTTGAGTTTTAAATGAGAACAAAAAAGCTGACCAATAATCTTGTGGGAAAAGTTTGGGTAGTTTTATTAAGATACGCGGAGTTTGCTCCGTCTACTAATGTGGTTCTGCCGCAGGAATGTCCTGCTTCGATTCATTGCAATGTCTAATTTGCAACTCGCAGATTTTAGCATATACAGGATAACGCGGAACCGACTAGCAAAATTTCAAACTTGAATATTTCCTAGGTGCAATAGTTTATATTGGGCAGTATATAAGAAAAGCGTAGAGGAAAGAACACCATTTCGTATGATCAGTCAGAATGCAGGGTTGGAGCGTATAACATCAGTTCGTGGTTATTACGAAACTAAGTCACAAAAGTGTTTTTCTGAACGACACTTGTTAGTCGTCATAGTCAGTGGCCGTCTCGGAATAGAATACCATATTGAATTGGCAAATGGGTGAAGGGTTTGGTGTGAAGTTGGTCTTTGGAATGGTCCAAATTTCTTTGAAAATAACGATAAAGAAACAGTGACTGTCAATTTAGAACAATATGTCGTAGTGTTGGAAAACTTTGTTGAATCTTGTTTGACATTAACCCTATTTTCAGCAGGATTATGCAACAGCTGACATCGCGCGAAACCGTATGGCTGTTATTCATGGACTGTTCAGAATTATTATCTTTCGTTTTGGAGACATCGCTTAACCTACTAGGTTACCCGGAATTTTTTAAAACCGTGTGTTCCAAAGGTATATTGTGAACATTCAAAAGCTCAAGCAAGGCATTGATAACGAAGTTGCGACACTGACAGCGAAATATGGAGGCGCGTGTACTGAAACACTTACACCAGTATATTGATTTAAATGAAGTAAATTTTTTTTTGGTACAATTTTCAAAAAATAAGCTTGTAAACGTTGAGTAATAAACAGAATGTTTCAGTATGTATAGATTGTTTCCTTTACTTTTCCTGTTTCCATTCCATATTCTATGATCATTTGAAATGTGTCACCTCCGCGTCACCTTGTAGAATACATGTATATTTTTAATAAAGCTTCTATCCAAATTATGATAATCATATCCTTTTTCCTTTCAAAAACCTTCATTCTATAGAAAGCTTGGAGTATTTTTCACATGAATTATGTTGATTAGAAATAGTTACACGCATCTTCGGAGATAATTCATCTAAATTAACAAAATGAACAAATTTGAAATATCAACAGTTCAATAATACAAAATCGACTATATTAATAAACAAATGAACGTTAATGCATATACTATGCACACAAAAGTGTTAACGAAATAAGCAAATTATAAAGTTCATATAGATTACTTTGGCATTTTGTTAAAAACGTAACTGTTTTCTTTTTTGGCATAAATTTAAGCGAGATTTCACTAGTGTCAGTTATACTCATATAAAATTTTTCTTCAATTTTATTTCTTTTCAATCTCAAAATGGTTTTCCTTTTAGAATTTCAGATTTTTCTAGTTCAAGCTTACTTTCGAAATGGTAAAAAAGTTGTCGATGTATGAGTTTAATTATTTAGTACAGGACTGGACTGATTTCAAACTGAATTCCAAAATTTTGCATTAGATTCCATGGAATTAAAAAAAGACTATTATTTTTCGAAACTGATTTAAAAAAACTGTGTGACAGCTAAAAAACGTACACGAAATGGAAAATAATTTTTGGGGAAATTTAGAATAGAATTTTATTATGTAGTAAAAAAGGATTACGTTTTCAATATTTCTTGCTATTCTTAATAAATAAAATTAAGTTACCTTTTGTTTGTTATTTGTATTGTATGTATCAAAATGTAGAAACATAAATGACTGTCTGTGAAGTACATAAATTTAATTTAACTTATTTCAAAACGTTCAGAATACATCAAAAAATCTAGAATTGAATACCTAAAATTTCATTCCATTATGTACGCGGTGTATACGTTGTTAAAATATATAGAAATCTTTTTCTAATCTTTTTCCAATTTTGTATTATAACTTATAGCTTTTTAATTAGAAAATTAAACAATTTAGAGAAACTACTAAACATAACTAAAATCCTTCAATATTGACGCGTGTAATATGTATAAATTAATCGTAGAAACTTTGAACATTTACAAAATTATCTTAAAGGCCTCTTGACACATGTACGAGTAAGTAATTTAGTGATTTGTTTCACTTGACAGTAGCTTATCTTTTTTACACACAAATTCAAATTTGTGAGTGTCGATTGCATTTTCGTTTTTTATATAGTTTTTCTATCATTTCGCGAATCACTAAAATATCGGTGCGACATAATATTGGGTCGCGATTCAAAGGATAAGAAATACTTGATCTACGCCGTGCTTGGTTTTGCCTAACTTGTATTGAGCCAAATTGATGTGGAGGTTTTTTAGATATTCATTGGCAAGTCCAAGCATGGACGATTCATCCATATAAATGTTTCTTTTTTCTATTAATATCAATTTCCATTATAACACTTAATTCTTCACCCAAATTAAAAAATAATCTTTTCTAAACCAGAACATATTTTGGCATGGTTTTCATTTTCTACCACTACTAAACGTGTACTAAACAAGAATTTCAACTGATCTAGTTACTTAATTTAGTAAAATTACTATTAGTTACTATACAAGCATAAATGACTCTAAATGAAGAGTAACCAGTTCTAGTGTAATAGTAGCGGAAGAAGCTTCAGAATGTTTCAGAGTGAGATGACAATAATAATTGTAGTACTAACACATGTTTTAAAAATGTTTTAAAGTTAGCAAGGAAATTTGACAGTAATATCGATGCGCAACAAATCTAAGCCATATTGTAGTCCCTCACATAAACTGCACAACAAAATTTTTGTGTAATGCGTCGGTTCTTAATCCCTAACACGAACTGCATAATTTTCGAGTTGTGTTTTGTTTTTTTCTTATTATTCATTTCAAAGTTTGTACAGTTCAGTTTAGCGATTATATACATTTTTTATACCTTTATTACCTGCTATTAAAATTTGTACAGTTCATGTGGATTTAATAATATATATTATATATATTTATATATCTGAGCCTAAAATTGGCTAAAAATCACTCTAACTTTGAGCCAAAATTATTTTCCAAGTAAAAAATTTAACGTGCATATTAAAACCAACTTCTCTATTATAATTTTTATATTTTTATTTTATATTATTTATATTCATTTCGACCAAAAATGCATGCATATATTTTATTTTTAATTTTTCGGGATGAATTATTTAAAAATATTAAATATGAATACAATTTATTTCAATAATGATGTAGTAGATTGTAGACATCTAGAGCTTTCTATGAAAGAATATTTTAGATTTTACATATATATGAATACAGAGAAGTCCAAAATTCCAACAATAGTGTAAAAAAATTTCAATTTTATCTTACATTCCTTGAGGTATTCTATTTTGGAATTCTACCAAAAATGGTGATGCTTACTACTTTTGGGCTTTATTGTATACGATCATAGCTTCATTTAAATGAATATTAATCTAATCTAATCTTCAAAAATGAAAAATAAATTGATTTATCAAGTTTGGCAAGAACCAATTTTCTGTTTACCTATTAACCAATAACCTGAAGTACTCAAGCGATAAATGTGTGATTAATCATTATATTCCAAGTCGCATCCTAAACATTATAATTATTATATAGTTACATAGAAGCTGTGATATATATTACAAATGTTTATAATAAATTTTTATCTAGCTTTTTTTATCAATCTTTCTTTACATACAAATTTTTTCAGTATCTATTTTTAACGGTGCTAAGTGCATCAGTGAAAATTTATTCATTGTAATTTTAATTATTAATTCTATGATAGAATAAAGTGGATCTTACACGAAATATATTGATAATGTAAACAAATTTCGTCTATGTATGTATAATAGTTAGATGGTGGATTTTCGTTTCAGTTGTTTTCGAGTGTTAACATATGGTGCTTACAATGTACGTATATGTTACAATCAGTGGCCATGAAAAATAACATTTTTTTTATTACTGGATGGAGGTGTTTCGCGTGCGTTATCTCTTTTATTAGTGAAGAGATCTCTCGAAATCAGCAACGTTGACAGGAGCTATCTACCGTCTATCGCTTTTGTTATATCGGGACTTTATGCATCATCTAGTGTACGTCTACGAAAATATCGAAAAACACTGAAAAATACCAAATCATCGTACGGCACAAAAACGAAAATAGACGTTGAGTCAGTTTCGAGCTGTTTCGACGTATCTTTAAGTTTATTTTTAATATTTTATGACTGTAAAGAATGCATCGAAAATGTGTGGAATTTAACTGGAGGAGATTCTTTAAGCATTCGCGCATCTCTTTGAAGAGTAAATGTGCATGGCAGCGTTGCAATATTTCCTTTTGCACTATTTGTTATAGTCGAATATTTGAAAATATAGTTACATATATGCGTGTACAAAAATTACAACGTCGCAACGTTTTTAGAACGGTGCATATTTGGTATATCTCAAACCAGTTTTAGTATTACTAATTTAACAGGAAATTACACGGGATTTAAAATGAAAAATTTAATTTATTTTGTTTAGAATTGTACTGTTATTGAGTACTGAAATTAAATTAATAATTTTATGGAATTTGCCAACCTTTGGTATGAAATTTAGCTACAAACATACATTAATGCCATAAATTTGCATTCAAATGCATATACTTATGTATGTATATGTAACAAATAAAATTACAGTAATAAATTAAAAAATCTTAAAATTTAAATTATAAAATAATGAGAACTGTTTTGAAGTGCACAGGAGCTCTAAAATAGTTCAGAAATAGAAGCTATTATTCAAGAAAAATCGAATATATACTTTAATTGATATCGATAAGTAACGAAATCAAAATAAAAACAGTAAATACTGTAAATATTATATCTTAAAGGTATTTTATAATTCGACATAAATTAATACTAAAAAAGAAATTTCAGCAATATTTTGTATGATTTCAATGGATCGTTATCTTGTGATTAATTTCGTAATGTGTTTTGATAAATATAATGAATTGCGTCAGAGTTTTTTCCGAAGTTAAATGTAATTTATTTTGGTGAGATTTTTAGTTAGTAGCTTTTAAAAGCCACAGTTTATAAAAATCGATATTGGAAAATATGAATTCTACGAAATCTTTAGTTAAGTGTATTTTTTTATTATTATTGGCCTTCGGGATCTTAGCTTAAACCTATGTCCCTCAGTAATAATCACTGTATGTAGTAATTTTAAAGACGATACAAGGACACACAGCACATTTTGTAGTCTATTGAGATGTCTTGAACAAAATTTAATAATGCGACCAGTATAGGGAAAGAATAACGGAGAAAGATATTACTATATATAGAACTATATATTAATTTCTTCCAACTGTACTAATAGATCACAAATTTTTCTATCGTTATAAGTTTGCAGTGCCATGATAATTACTAGGTAGAAGAATTTTATTTTTCTTATTTTCAAATACACAACTAGGTGATTGATCAAAATATAATATGATAAATGTAGATACATTGAAATTATTGTGCTAAAAAGTTTCAATTTGTCCATGAATGTAAGCTGATGCCTAAATATAATATAAATTCATCATTTATCAACGAACTGCGACGAAGAAAGTGACGCCGCTTTTACACCCTATCACTAAGGCATTAGCAATATCGTTGGGAAGAATATCAGAATGTTTTTTATCCAATATAATTTGATAATCTTAACATTCGATCTTACAAATGACTTTGTTAATAAAAAAAAAATGGAATAACTAAGATATACATACATACATATGTCTACGATGGCGAATAGCACTTATAATTTTTGCAGAATCTGTAATAATAGTGATATATTTGGATTCAGTCTTTATAGTATACATCGGCGTTTGTTGTATGACTGCAGTTTCAGCTGTAAGACATTAGTTAAGACATTAGTTAAGGTGTTCCACTTTGTTGTAAATATAATATTCGCATTCACAATTGATTTTCTGTAATAGTTTTTAAAACGCAGTTATTGCGTAAAGACTTACCAGTACATATATTATACCATATAATGGAATAATGTACTCTACAAGTTCGGCATATAGACAATATAATACGTTTACTTAATGGTGTGTATATCCGGTTATCAAATTCTGCGGTGAATAAAAGTATAGAAAGGAGAATCGTCTATTAAATCTATCATAGATAAATGACATATGTAAATTATTTGTATTTTTTGTGAAACAATTTACCTTCCATTATAGCACTATTTTAAGTTAGATGTGGTTTCTGTAGAACTAGTGGCAGTTAACAAAGTTCAACATGAAAAGCTTTAATTGACATGGTTTCCATGCTTCAAGTCTAAGTCAGAGTGCGTTATTTTATAAAATATCCAATCTTCCTAAGTACTTATTTCATGACCATTTATAAGAAGCAAAAGACTCAAGTCCGTATTTGATATCTAATTTTTGGTATTGTATAATTTGGTTATTTCGCAACTGCTATATTTTCCTTAAATTCTTTAGTATTGTGGCTTACTGAGTAATATATGTAATTTATTAACATTTTATATACAATCGGCGACAAAATTATGAACATTACAATAACACTTTCAACATACTTACGTAAGATGTGTAGTAGATAGTGCGGACAAAATATGCACTATAATATTTAATGAATTTGGATTAAACTCTAAATTGACTGTACCTTGCATGAAATAGAAAAGCATATAATTCTTATTGTAATTTATATTGTCAAAAGTGCATAGTGTCAATCGGTGATACAATAATCCTTAAAAATGAAATTAGTGCTGCTATTCGGGAATTAGTAAACACAAAAATTAAAATAAGCTTTGACTGACGCCAAAATGTATACACCCAAAGCAGCTGTTGTACGAATTTGAAACAAATGCAAGAGTTAGAGAATATGCGTAACAATATAGAATGATCAAGTTTGTGTATCAGAAAACCCAAACAATATTGCAAATCAATGTTTCTGACAAAACAATAGTAAAGCAATAGGATTAAACAATAAAGAGTATATTAACGAATGAAACGGAAAAAATAAAATTGCAATTCGTGAGAAGATACATTATGAAGCCACCAAAGTTTTGGAACAGTGGACGCAAATTTAAAATTTTTGGTTCAAAAAACCGAGAGATAGGCGAGCATTTAAAAGCGCAATGATTCAGCCAATTCTAAAGCATAGCGGAGATAACGTCTTAGAGTGGGGTTGTTCTAGAATAAAATAAATTGAAAATCTTGTTGGAATTAAAAATAACGTCTTCATTTTGTAAGAATACTGGAATGTCTCTGCGGATAGAAAATTAGAGAATTCATTTACCAGTAAGACAATTGTCTATATTTCAACAAATCAATACATATTACAACTCTTGGAATAATACGCCCATAATGCAGATATAAATTTAATCAAACAGTTATGGGCATACTTGGAAGGAAAATACATCGCGGGTTGATGATATCAGCTATGCAACTAGGAGAGGAATTGGAATAGTATTCCTGCAAATATGTTGGTAGGTTTAATTAGAAGTGTATCCAGAGAACTTGCTGCAGCTGCTAGAGTTAAACGTGACCATATAAAGTACTAGGATGCAGTTTTGAATACAAAAAAAGTTATATATTTTTGTAACTATGCGATATTTTGTTAGAAAATGATGCATAAATGCTATAAATGAGAATGTAATTTCGTATTAAATATGTATAGTTGTTCTTAATAGAGTATATTTTCGGTTAACTTTGTAAATTTCTTTCATGTGTAAATAATATCCCCTGAGTATTTTAATAATGCCCTTCCGTGCTCATAATTTTGTCGCTGGCTGTGAATGTATTTATATTTCGTTTCCACTATCGCGAATCACGAGATCCCGCTTTATGTGCTTCATATTCGTTTTTTCTTCTTTGACAGCGTAGCAATTTTATAGAGAATCCAATTGTTACATTGATACCCTTAATTTATTTTCTATTGGATTCTGTTTATGACGTAGATTACTTTATTTAGTTTTGTTCTATATGTCACTTGTCTTGTTCTTTGACATTTCTATTACATATATATATTTTTTATTTGATAAATATAGGAATTATTTCATTGTTCGGGTTTTTTATTCGTTTTGATCTATTTTTGTACAATCTTTCTCGAAATTAGGCTATTTATTTTTTGATAAATTCTATGAATTTTTATTTAAATTATTTTTTTATTATATCGGCATTATCTGTATAAGAAATAATTCGCTTCTATTGTTTTTATTAACTTATTTTCAAATCATTCGTTATTTTAAACTGTTTTTTGTCTAATTAATACTGAATAGAATTTTTTCTGGTTTAACATTTCCATTTTATAGATATTGTTACATTTGGGCAAAATTTCGAGCAAAATCTTAGCTATTAGTGGGTGTACTTTTAATTCTATTATTCCACAAAAAAACTTGTTGGGAAATTGTATGTTCAATATTAACTTCGTTAGACGTTTTTAATAACTTTTACTTTGGATTATCCCCTTATTGCATATATGGTGCAATTAAGGTTTAATATATGGTCCAATTAATATTTCTTTTTATAAGACTCACTTAAATTAAATAACTTGAATTTCAGGCATGAATGGTCACATCTGTCACTTATGTACATTTACTGATGATATAGGACATTTAACATTGTTTTCTGAAATCAAAAATTGTCTGATGGCTATTGCGACTTAGATGATTGATACATTGCTTCTTTGAGAAGTAGTTTGCACTTGTAATTCTTTGCATTTAGCAAAAGTATGTATGTGCGTGCCATATTTGGGTTTATGTATAAAATACTTGTGCACATGTATGGCAGACCATGAGCGCCAGACGTAATTTGAATTTTTTTTCTATTTTATGAATTCGAAACGTTTTTATGGTTCGTTAATATATCAGTAGATAGCGAAGATAAAGAATTATCAGATGCGATGAGTTAAGACAACTTAATTTAAATTAAGAAATTCTATACATGAAAAACAGAAAACCTAGTTATGTCAAAAAAAAAAACAAATTTCTTGTCAAATATTATTCAAATATTTCCTGACAAAAGTGAAACTGTTTTCCAAACTATATTGTAGCCGCTCAGAAAAGACTAGAAAACTCCAATAAATTTCTCCGAAAATGAGTTGAAGCAATTTATAATCACACGTTACTATATATCAATTGGATAGTTATTATCTAATTATATAATTACTTAATGCTAGAAGTTACTGGAACTTGAATATCAATCACCGTTTTGTATTTGACGTTATGTCTTGCAATAAGTGTGATTTCTTGATAAATTCTATGAATTTTTATTTATTATATCGGCATTATCTGTATATTTTTATTAACTAAAATCATTTTTTTGTCTAATTAATACTGAATAGAATTTTTTCTGGTTTAACATTTCCATTTTATAGATATTGTTACATTTGGGCAAAATTTCGAGCAAAATCTTAGCTATGTGGGTGTACAAAAATATTAACTTCGGACGTTTTTAATAACTTTTACTTTGTTATGCAATTAATATTTCTTTTTATAAGACTCACTTAAATTAAATAACTTGAATTTCAGGCATGAATGGTCACATCTGTCACTTATGTAATTTACTGATGATATAGGACATTTAACATTGTTTTCTGAAATCAAAAATTGTCTGATGGCTATTGCGACTTAGATGATTGAAATAAAAAGATTTCAGCGCTTTTGAATAATGACGGTGCAGTTCAAGTAGGCAAATAAATAAAATTCGACTCTATTTAAATTTTGCCAATAGTTAATAAAAGTCCCCGTAGCCATAGACGAGCAAATAATATCAATTTACCTAAAAATATCCATAAATGAAGATATAAGGCGTTGGTCCTTAGTAGTATCAGTGAATTTTCATACAATTACGAGACTTTTGTAGGAGATCAATCAGAGTGCGTAATACAATTCCTGATTTAGGAATGAGTTTTAATATGGTACTACGCTTGTTAGCATTAAGCTCTAAGAAATGACAATTACAAACTATTTTCTTATAATCAGAACCACTAGAACTGTTAGAATCAATACAGTGCGGAATTGTAATACGCCCAAAGAGTGAGAACTGACAAAGTATAATCATGGAGCAATTCCAGAGAAAGTTTCTACTATTGATGGCATTAATATTTTAGTATGACAAAGTGGTAAATATATATGTTACCAGGACACTCGCAAAGAGATTTTCAAGAAAGACCCATATGATCACTGCGTCTTGAAACGCTGTAACAATTTACATGGAATAGACCACCTCGATTCCATGTCAGGTTATTACTAAATCAAGCTAATATCTAAAAAATATATTTTTTCATTTACTAGATTCGATGGTGGTTAAAAGATATATATTTATTTATTTTTAGAACAAGCGACAGTAATATTGATATAATTTTTGGATATTAAATTAAGTTGTAAAATAAAAAATCTGTTTTCGAAGATTTTTGAAGTATGTCTAAATTAGAATTTGAATCCAACTAGACAGCTCTATTTGATATGATATAGAATGTGGTTTCTGTTTAAGTTATGTAAAATTACGAATTCAAATCGAAATCAAATCTTACTCTCAAAAGTATTTAGCTAAGAAATGTTCGTAAGACCTAATTCGCCTCATAAAGGTTAACATAATAGTAATATAACTATAGGAATATTAATTCAAATTCATCATTGGGAATTTCTGAAAAATTTAACTTGCAAAAAGCATTGTTGGTGATGTAACCTGGTTTTGCCGCCTAATATACTTGTCCTTCTGTAATAATATTTAATGTAGATAGTCGCAAGAGACATTTTTAAATAACCGAAGAAAATAATAGCTAATTTTCATTGTAGATTAGATTCATTAAATTATTGAATTATCGATAATATGTAGTTATCAATTTACTTTTCTAGACTGCAACTATTCATATTATCTATTTAATAATATTGAGGCATTGGATTGAATTAAAAATCAAAAATATGCACCGTTCTGTTTGACCATACATTTTTTAATCGTTATTATTACAATTATATTCAACAATACGTATTCTTAAAATATATATGTACGTAATATCTATACTATAGGTAATTTTATGTTCTCAATATGAATATGCATATTCGATCCTAAAACGTACAAAATTTAAATTTATCGGGCAATATATCAGAAAGTATTATATATATACATGTCTACCTATATATTATGTAACTTTTATACAATACAAAAAATGTGATGCTTTACCGTGTATTTCTAACAGCTATAAATGTTGATTGGCAATTCCATCGATTTTTAGGGGCAGTCGCTTGTGCGTTTTTTTTTATGATAACGATATGGACGATCCAATCATTCATGCACCTATTCTGCCACGAGTAGGTTCTATTTTTACATTCCATTAAATAATAGTAATATGGAACATATGTAATTGAGCGAATATGACAAATCGAAGTTCATCAGTAAGTGCAATTTTTACGTATGCACATACATTTAGTAATAGAGAAAGCGCAGTATTTCTTTTCTAAATAAAATTAGCTGCTTGAAATTTTGTTTTTTGATTAAAAAATACGAACGCAGTACTCGTTAGGGTTGGATAGTTGTATCTGTCCGACAGAAGTGTGTATTCGATTGTCGCTGATGGTCACTATCGGGGGAGACACGACTAGTTTCAACGAGTACCGCGCATTCTGTAGACGTCTACTGCAGAATTGGTAGGGCGTACAACACTTTTTATCTCATCTCCGATTTAAGCTTTTTTATTTCGAGAATCAATCAGCATATATATTTGTTTCATAAGAGATGCTAGTTTTACATGAAGAATAACAGATATCACAGGTGAAGGCACCTATTTCTAAGAGTATTTTAATACATATAACAATTTAAAATAAAATTATTTATTGAAATTTGATAAAAGCTACTTCAGTCATTTAAATGTATAAGATAAGCTCCAATTTCAGCTCGACAATAAAATAAACCAGATAAGTAATATTTATTATTTGAAAGGATGAATTCTTACACACTCTGTATTAAAATAATAAAGTCATTTGGCCGAATTATTACCCAACTAACTTAATTCTCATTATTTTAGTTAGTAGAAAGTTCTTGGTCCTCGTCATATTTTTTCCTTCTAGCTTGTTTCATGATTGACAGTATTGATACCTTTATGACGCCAGAATGTAACGAATGACCAAAAAACGAGTAAAAGAACATCTTGCAATGAATGATCTGGAATAGCTTTTATTTCCTTTTAATATCCAAAGTGCCGAGAAAAATTTGTAAGCAAACTGTAGATACGCTCTTAATTATCGGAGAAAAAAGGAAAACTAATAGTGCAGAACATAAAATATTTTGAAATAATAGGAATAACTCCGTGCACAAGTAAGATAATATACATTTCAATTATTCCATAATTAATTGTACAAGAATTTGGAGATATAATTAT
Organism: Dermolepida albohirtum; assembly: GCA_031893035.1. Lineage (NCBI taxonomy): Eukaryota > Metazoa > Arthropoda > Insecta > Coleoptera > Scarabaeidae > Dermolepida > Dermolepida albohirtum. Next base: position 23,814 of record JAVIWB010001157.1, on the reverse strand, counting down.
AGAAAGGAAAGCAGATTTCTATGGAGTGTGAAGGATACTCTTCCAAAGATTGTAAATTATTCAAAACATTCATTCCTATTGCGTGGTAGTCTGAATTTTTAAGGCGCTAAAGGAATGTTTCGCGATTACCCTTTTAAAAGTAAAAATTGTAGGTGTGGAAAACTACGCCACGAGCAGAGTAGAAAATTGTTGCTACTGTTAATGCTCATCCAAATTTACCATTGTGAACATTAACAAAAGTTAAATGGAGAAGACGATTAACGAAATTCGATTTTTCACTTCAATAAGTCAGCAAAAAGACCTCGGCTTACGAATAGAATGAAAGAAATGAGTTTGAAGTTTGCCAAAGAATATTGAAAATATACTACTGAGGACTAGGAAAAGATAATTAATAATGCTGTTTTAAAATATTATTGATAAGAAAATTTCTAAATGGAAGTTTACGAAACTGGATCTATTTCATAGGTTATATATTCAAATGAATCAACAACTCGAGCAGTCAAAGAAGTCGTAACAACTTGAATCGGACATTTATGCGAAAATTATCAGACGCAAGGTGTTATAATTTTTGCATATAATGAATGGTGAAACATCCTCCATAGTCACGGTTTGGAATACAATTACTGAAGAAGAACCTAGATTTTACTTGATGCTACACCATGAGGAAAGATCATTGTAGACGACTTTTGGAGTTAATTTTGTTGCCGTATTTAGACGAAATTGGATTTTGCTCGTTATTTTTAACAACGTAGAACATCATGAGGCACTACAAAATTGATTACAAATTTTCTTTGTAATAAAACTATTCCTGTTTTATCTTAGTCCAATAATTTGTATGACCTAAACCTGAAAACAGAGGATTTTAATTGAAAATATTAAAGAAGTGTGAGAAGGATCTACTGAAATAAAAGAACGCTTTAAAGCTTACATACTAGTCTAGTGGTATTGAGAGTCACTTTGTATAATATATCATCACCAACAAAGAGATATCTCAAATTACAACCATGTTACTAGAATTATTTTTTTATCAAGTGGGCAAAAATCAAAAGGGAGGACTTGTAAAATCTCTGTAACAGGTCTTACATTGTAGTTAGGTACTGTTGTACCTGACCGATGTTGAATGTTGAACAGGACATTCTTATTCCATCCTTCTTCAATATTATCTTACCAGGCAACGAATTTAGCAAAAAATCTTAACCTTAAAATTAAGGGATATTATAGAGCAGTATTGAAGGTCTTTTGTTAATCTCGTATGTACTTGTTTACTATAACGTTAACAATTAAAATGTATTAAATATTTTGATGTACATATGTAATTAGTAACCGATTTTAAAGAATTAATTACGTTTATTAGTTTTAAATTAAGCTTTCATATTTACACATTTCTCAAGATTGAAAGCCTGGCGATATTTTGAAATAAACAGCCTGTATAGGCAAATAGTGAATGAGGAGTGAATTAGAAATTTAATAGGTGTACTTAATATGTTGGAATCAAAAACTATTTGTTATTATATTTATTATATTTTGAACATATGTATGTATATGCAAAATATTATTGGTATAACTACACACTACGTCATATATCTTGTACATTTTCAGCTTTTTTTAATGATTATAGAATCAAATTTATGGAAATCAATTATGTATTTGCTACATAAATATTTAGAATTATACTCCTTCAGAGAATATTTGTTTCCAATTTTGATACATGAAAGGAGAAGTGGGTAATGTCAAAAGTAAAAAAAAATCAAGCTATTAAAATAAAATACGTCGAACAAAATGATCAAAAAAAAAGTTATTTCAGGAAAAAAGTGAAAAAAGAAATGTAGAATCATTAGTTAAAAAAGTTGAATCCTCAAAAGATTCAGGTGTTTAGTGCAAATGAAGAAGTTAGTAGCAATTTAAAATATGAAATAAAACGGAAGAGGGAAAACTGGGGACAATAAAAAGATTTATGCGCGTTTCGTACATCGCGTTTCGTACACTGTCATAAAACCTTCTCGTTTCGTACACTAACCCGATAAGCTGTAAAATTTGACTTAATCATATTCTCGTTTCGTACACTGGCCATATGGCCATGGGTGTAGAAAGGTAAAGCTCACATCTTCGTTGTATGATATCGTAATAATTTATTTCTTCTAACAGCACAGTCATAAGTTCATAAACATTAGGATGTGCCTTGCCAACACGTTTATTTAAACGGTTATGCCACCCTTCGACTGAATTTGTAGTGCGGTGCCTTTCATTGTAACACACCCATATCGAAGTACCTTCCAGCCACTGCTCCACAAAATAGTCATTGAACTTGGTAAGAGCCTCCATGTTTGGTGCATTTTCCATTATTTGTAACCACGCATCACTTACATCTTCTTCTGGTAAATGTGCCAATGCTGCACACATACGAATGTGATCCCGTACATCCTTTCGTTCCTTGTAATGTGTTACTAACTCCAATTGTTGAACTTTTCTCCAAATCGCTTGGTTGAAATGAAAGTTGCATCCTTTTATAATAACTCCGGGAAAAACATGTTGTAGGGCATTTATCGCAGCTTGCTCGAAATCAATGTGAATTTTCATGGGGTTAAGAGTTGGTATCTTTTCTCGTAGTAAATTGAAAAGTCTCTTATAAGTAGATTCTTTCCGATTTGGTAATAGGGCGTAAATGACTGGGACAAAATATGTTGTGTTTGTATCACTGGCCAAGTCCATGTGGATGGTGTAAAGTTGATCAAAAAGCGAGCAACAGCTTTTAAAAGTTCCATCCATAAACAACTCGCTACTTTGCGTAAGCAGGTGTCCTCCATTGCTTGCAAAAATTATAATTCTGTCTTCGCATCTTTCGGCATCATCTACAAGGAGAAATGGTTGCATCGACACTGGGATGACAATATCTTCTCGTTTTTTCGGCAGACTGCTGATTCCCAACACTCTATGTCTTTCTCTGTAGAATCGGTCTTTAACAGATAAAAAGTCGGGAATTTCCATAACGAAGTCCAGTCCGGCATCTCTTGCGGACATCATTTCTTGTCTGTAGATTTGTGGTATCGGAACTAGTTCTTCTCTGCCACGCTTCTTGGCTTTATGTAAACACAGGTGAACTTCATTTTTTGCTATGTCTGGAACACATGTATGAGAAGATTTTTCTTCCAGAAACTTATAGTCTTTACAAGTTGTTATTGTTCCAGGACAGGTTCTATTAGCACACGACCACAATTTATTCGTATTTTTAAAAATACGCTTCATAGTAAATCTGTATCCTGAATACAGAATCGAAGGCTTTCCCCTTTTGGTTTCAACTATTTGCAAATCCATTTTCACAAATATTTTCTTTCGAATGATTAAACTATACTAACACTAACAATTCGTAATCTTTACGTTTATATATCCACCAATTCTACCCATCTGCAATACCATATTTATATTATTCTATTGGTTAGAACCCCTTTGTGACCGCGGTAGGGGTACCATTTCTAGAAATATTACCCCTAATATTTCTAGAAATTATCCATTATCATTACATTAGAGGACGGGACTCAAGTTGATAATACCTGGAACTCATCTCGACTGTAATTAAGTAGGATTAAAATATTTCGGACCGCACCGTTATTATAAATCGATTGGACAAACTGTACGAAGCAAGAAACCATAAAAGTGATTATTACTTCGGTGTACGAAAGAAGAAAATATCAGGTAAATTTTAATAGTGCACCAAACAAGAATGCACGAAACGAGAAAATACCAATAAAAAAGGAATAGGTTTACCTTAAAAGGTGGGGATAAAACTGTTAGATTAAATTGTGCATATATAATTTGTATAGACTAGCTATTTCAACACTTTATTTTCAACACCTCAGGAGAATATTTCTGTACCCAGTTTTGTAGTGGATCGTTATTTAAATAAGTACATTATTTCCTCTAATTATTTGATAAATATCAGTATTTACATTAACAAATTCGAGAAATCAATTCTAATAGATGTCTAAAAATTGTAAGTTTATAAATTCGACTTATTGCGTGAAAATGTAATATAAAATCAGTATAAAAGTTCTAATTTAGAAGTTAAATTATCTGAAATTTTAGTATCTTGCATATGTTTTATGTATAATTGTTTTGTAAATATTACCACGTAAAAATTCTTAAAAACTTTTTGTGAAACTAGCACTTCTTAATGCAAACATACATATATATATATCAAATTTTCAGCAGGTGTTTTGAGTTTTCGCAAATTAGAAAACATATGCAGACTATATGTTATTATGGCAAATTTAATTTTGTTTGTATGTTCACCTCTTGATCTTTCTCTTTATCTAATACATGAGCTACACAAATATTTTTGTTAACATTAAAAGTAATTTTAATGATAACACTTTTTACGTTCTTTACTAGAAAGAAATTCAATTATGAAAATATATTATTAACACGCCCAATTTGTCATATTGCTTTTTTTTCGTTCAACTAAATTAGATTAGTAGTATTATCAGCTAAAAAGAGAAAAGAACGCATAACAATGTATCAATTTTACTTAACGAAGGAACTATGTATATAGAAAACTACCGCTGCCATAGTTTATTATGCAGATTGAATTAATGGCGAAAGTTATTTCAACGATAACAAAAGCGAAAATATTAGGTCAATTACATCACTTTCTTTGCTGTAATAACGAGTAATGTTGCGTTACGGTAATTCGAACATCGCATTATCTTGCTTTGCAAGGAAAAAATTAATTAAAATCGCATGTAATGTTTATTATATAAGATTGTGTATCTGTTATATTATCGCTATAATCTTAGAAATTTCTTCCTTTTTATAAAACGAAGGGGCGTATATCTTTAGAGTTCATTTTAGGTAGGTGTGCGAATATCTTTGCAATGTTAACACGCCTAAATCTTTATATAAATATTATACGAAGAAAAGTACGTTTCATTAGAAGATGAAACAGCAGGTATTTTAAAATTTATAGCTAGAGCCATTTGGAAATTACACGCACCTGCTTACAATGTACGAAATGCTACTTCAAAAATGTATCAATACAAAGAGGAAGCAAAAATATGTATTTTACTCTTAAATATTATTTCTAAAATCTTATTTTTCTGATTAACTGAATTATTATAACATATTATAATATCTATTTATTTATTATAATATTTATATAGTGTTAACATGTGTATTGTGTAATTTTATTGTGTATTAAATAATGAAATTATATCCTTTTCAATGATATTTTTCACTTTAAAAATTCGAAGAATCAAACATTATATATACACAAATTTTTCTGTAAACTTTTTATTATTAATTCTTCAATAAATTGCGCTCAAATTTTTTCAGGAAGATGTATTCAATTTTATTTAAGCATCATTTTGAAATTTATTAGCGATTAAATTTTGACTCAGATAGATCTAATGAATATCATAGCGTTTAACTTCACGTGGCATCAAAGCAGAAGTCTAAATTGGAAGCATATTGAATATAGTAAGAAGATTTGCAGAATCGTTTTCCTTTGTAATTATAATGAACAAATAGAAAGCAGCAAGAGATTAGATATATCAAATCTGTGATAGAATAACACAAAACTTAAGGAGGTACAGATGGTATTATTTTGACTAAATGGACCAAGGAAATTTGAAACATGAAGTTATCCAATATTTAATTCAAAATATGTGCGAAGTACAAAAGAAAACTAAATTCAAAGATATAAATGGCAACTTAATTGGCAACTTAACAAACAGCGGAAGAATTGAATCTGGAATATCAAACAAAATGCAATATAGCAATTAGATTGTAGATACTTTTTTTGCACAGAAGATTTTGTACATTATTATTTTAAAGCCGTTGAATCCTTGCAGAATATGAATAAATCCAAGACGTTACCAATATGGTAGTATGCTTTTAGCTGGATTTATTCTGATATTATGTTTTTCTAAGTTCATTGTTGGGCTGTTCGCTTTATTTTCTGCAAGTTCCTCCTATCCTTGCAGCACAACATTACCATGCAAAAAATATGTGGTAATGAAATGAGAGTAAATAAATAAATAGTGATAACGGTTTGCAGACATCTACCGTCCTTATTAGTAGGTTTTCGTCAATTTCTTGGCAGTAATCTCATTGCTAGCATTGGTTCTTCATTTTCAAAAAATTCATCTACCCTTACAAGGAACGTTTTCAGAATGTTCCTGTTCTGAAACTGTAACAGCTTTAATACATCGAAGTCTCCTTGTAGAAGTGTACGACATCCACAATCGGTCAGTAAACACACCAAAAACTATATCAATATAAAGCTGTGATTGATAGGGAGGTGGGAGTTTGTAATGCATCTTGGCTTAAGGGGTTGTAACAGAGGTTATTACAAAAATTGTTCGATATATTAGGATGATACTGGGGCCGAAAAATCGTCATGGATTTTCGAGATTTTTTAATTTTTTATTGTTGTAAAATTTGTTAACAGCCTGGTACAGTCTGAATAAAAACGTGTGGGGTAGTAGATTCATTTTTGATAGCGGTAGTTACTACAAACTTAAAGACTCGATGCAAGCCGCAGTATGTTAAAAACACGCAAGATTGAAAAGATGGTGCGTAAATTTATCTACTTATACCTTAATTTCCACATAAAACGGGCCCTATGGATTTCTCTTCGAGTAGTCAAAAATTGCCTGCCATATCTTTTAAAGAGGTTGTAATAATCGATCCCTTTAGGCGGATAGATTTCTTCAAGGCAAAATGTTAAAAACTTTAGAAAATTACGTTGTAGACGTTTAAGATGCAGCTGATGTGTAACATAATAGGCCGATCGGAAACTACGGAGGCATATTCTAATCCAGGCATTACAAAGACAAAGAAAAGTATTTTCAACAAATTTGCATTGTTCACATCCCTCGAAGTCCGCATAACGAATCCTAAACTTGTAAAGAATAGCGAATTTATTTACTGCGAGGAGCTGAGTTTAGAATTAGAAGACACTCCAAAATCAGAGACTACTTTTGCACTTGTCAGAAGATAATAATCTATGAAGCACGGGATGGAATTTGATTTATGTGACAGTGACACTTTCATTATTGAGTTTTAACATTTTCTATAGCGCCAAGCACGAGCACATTATGATCCGATGAATTTTAGAAAATAATTTCAAACCATATGCATACGCCTATATAGGACAAGTAAAGAGGCAAGCAAGTCATTTATGTAGATAAAGTGGAAACGAATATGATTCCCAAAAAACGCCGAGATGTACACTCAAATGAATTAAAACCGTTAAATTAAAATAAATAAATGAAAACATAATTGACCCCCTCAGGCAAATGTGAACTCAAAAGGTCAATGAAGAATGGACTTGATCCAAACGCGCTTAGTTTTTGTTTAGCAGAATTTCATGATCGAAGTATCGCAAGAACATGAAAACTTTGTATAAATTACAGAAACTTGGCCCCGATCATCCAATTGTTCAGCGATAAATTGAGTGATGGTAGTAAGATTAGTCATTGATCTTTCAGAGAGGAAGCCATATTGGCAACTTGAGATTTGGTGTTAAAAATTATTAATTATAACAGAATCAAGGACATTTTCTAATACTTTGATAAAATTGGACAATGCAGAAATAGGTCGTTATGAAATTCACACCTTTCACTTTTCCAGAAAGAAATGATTCAGAAATCCAACTCAAATAGACTACTCGACGTTGTGAAACTAATTCAATTAAAAAAAGCATTTACTATGTAATCAAGTAAATAAGAAGAGTATACTAAGTAGGTGTGTAGGTAGGAGACTGAGCCTCTGAAATTAAACAAGAAGAAACCAGCAGAATTTCTTAATCCTAAAATATCTATTCTTAATCACAGGGAGATAATATGATACTTTATTTGTATATATTTTACCGACTGGTGTCAAAAAATTATGCAACATTAAATGTATAATTGTGGAATATTTTTTAAAAAAATTTTCATCCAATTCCGAGGTAGAGTTACAATGTTACCATTTCATATATAAGATAACAATTCACCTTTCTAGTGATGGAATGGTTATTCTACAACACATCCCATTTGCTAAAAATTACTATAGTTCTTACATATTAATAAAACAGAATATCTAAAATCTGACAATGCGTTTTGGATTGGTATTCAGAAATTCAAACTGTTAAATTGAAATGATTGAAAAATACACCAACAAAATTGATATGTTTGTTACAAATAGCTTAAGATATTCCATGTGAAGATAAATACAAGCTACCTTAGATCCTAAAATAATAATTTTCAAGCTTGCCTCCACGAAGCTTGTTCAGAAGGGCGCCTCACACAAATTGGTGTCCTAAACGATTTTAAAAATATTAGTTTATTGTATTCATCTCACCATACCTTCTGTTTCCTTTAATAATATTTTCTAAAGCTACACCAATTTTACCATATTTCAGATAAGTATTTGATAGAGTTAGTTTCTAAATATGACGGAAAATAAATTGTAAATTTAGTAAATGGTGGTAAATTTGATGGAGCTTGTGGTTGATTAACTCAACCGCTTAAGGTTGATATATAACCCCTTTTCACATTAATTTTCGTATTCTGTATACATATTTCGACAACTAAGTTATCATCATCAGCAGATAGTTAAACAGTGTCGCACCTGGAAACCACGGCAAAAATCCGCACGAAACAAATTCCGTACGCCATCTGTACCGTCGAAAGCCAGACCGCCCACTAAAAACTAAGAATGCACCAAGCGCATAGTTTCTGATGACAATGACAACTTAGTTGTCGAAATACGTATACACAATACGAAAAAGGTTATATATCAACCTTAAGTGATTAGTAAATTGGGGCATACAAATGCTTATTTTAGTAACTGCTTTTTAAAAAAAATCGACTCATTATTTATCCTTCTTTACTACAAGAAAATTATCGAACTGTTTTTTGCTTTTGTTTAAGTAATTCTGATGACCTTCACAATGCCTAAACTAGTTAGAAAAGAACAATTATTACATACGGCACTTCGTAAATTGTTTCGCTTTTTGATGTATTTCTATTTAATGCTTGAATAAAAATTTATTTAAATAAATAAACCTAAAATTCGTTTTTAGAACGATATACAGAAATACTGTAATTTTTCAATTAAAAGAATCTATTTTTAGCCATAAAATTGATACATTGTTCAAGTTAAAACAGCACATCTAGAAATAACGGTGTGGTTTTTTAAACATTACACAACTTTAACCTTAACACAAATTAATGCTTTACTTTATCAATGAATGATCTCCCTTTAAAATTAAAAAAATATATATGTATATATACACCAATGTGTTTATTTTTTCAACGTAGATCGTCTTAAAACAGATTATTTTCTGCTTCATTTTTCACGATATTACGCGAAGTAGGTTGATTGGCGGTGGTATCACAAAAGCAGATGCTTGTAAGTTCACTAACCTCACACTCACAAACCTGATCTAGACAGAATCGAACAACCTGTTTTTGATAATACACCTTTGTTCGAAGAGACGAACTTGAGTACCTTTTCTATAGAAACGCTACGTTTATTTTCCATAATGTGACAACAAATTATCTATTAAAGGAATGTTTAAAAAATATTTTGATGATAAAAGCTATTCACGATTTTTTAATTCGTGCCACTCCAAGCTTTGTGAATTGTAACTTTATAATTTGTCTGTAAAAGTGTAAAAAATAACTGACAAATTATTGCTATTGTTGGTACAGCGTTTATTTATTGAAAGGAACCATAAAAAATCTACTCCGTACTAAAAGGTATATATGTATTTATGTATTCAAGTGCATATTGTATATGAAAACAAAATAGAATAGTGTTTGAAATGAATTTTGTTTGAATTTTGATCTTATTGCAACTATGCTATACAAAAATCAATTCTGTACATATACCTGTGTTTTAACTTGATTATGTTTTTGCCAGTTTTTGATTACATCATGGATTATTTGATTTGGGGGAATCAATCTGTTTTTAAAGATAATGATACATAATATTGCGTCTATTAGTGTATAAGTATTAGATTTAGTTTTTAATAATATTTTTAAATATAAAAATAAATAGTTATTTCCTTGCTCTGATTTAAATGACACATTTTATATTCCCATTGAAGCCACTGCTATATAAAAATTAGAATATTAGCATATAATTTTAAACATTTCTAATATGTATAATAGGGCGGGTTAATTTTTTTTTTGATGAAGCGTATAGCAAAAACGTAATCTATAGGTGATTCTGAGAAATTTTGCTCAAGAGACCATAGCTCTAAGTCGGGTTTGGAGCACCCCAAAATTTCAAAATAGATATTTTTCCATATATACATAGAATAATTTAATTAAATTCGTCATAAAATCGGATAGAATTATAGTAGCTTTCTCAATCTGAGCTTATTTGAAAGGTATTTTTATCACCTTTCAGAATTTGTATTAATACCAATTTTTGTTTTTATTTTTAGTAGAGATATTAGGAATTTTTTGTCGAAAAATAGCCTAAAATAAACTTTTAACTCAAATTCTGAATTTTCTTCGATTTTTTTCGAGATTTTTTTTTGCAGATTATGAATAATGAATGATATGAATGAATAATGACGTTACAAAATAATGACGTTTACCAACACTAAACGTTGCCAAGCTTGCTTTTCCTTCTTCCTTAATCGTTCATCGTGCAATGCGCACGCAGTTTGCCAAAATACTTAAATAAAAACTCGGTTATCACAATACCAATATTTTTTTTTATTTTTAAATTTAGTGTGACACACTCAAAGAGTGCAGTGATAATATCAAAGTTATTATGGATAATCAAGAACCTTCAACATCGTCTGCGGCGTCTTCGCAAATGGAAGCAACAGCATCAACAAGTTTTGACTCTAGATTGACTAACATGCCTCATCAAGATATTGTTGTTTTTGGTTTATCAAGTGATTTAAATGATCTTAGTGTGCCTACTAAATGTGACATTTTAAAATATTATTTTTTTAAGTGATCGTGCTAAATTTGAAAACAAAATGTTCTCGTATAAAACTTTTACTCCCGTAACAGATAAATTGATCCAAATTTGGTGTAAATTAAATATTGAAATCATTAATAGAAAGAGTGTTTTAAAACAATTAACTGGTTTGCTTGATAAATACCAGAAACAAGTACAACATAGAAACAAAAAAGATGAATTTAGAGCATTTGTTGATCCAATAAACGAATTATTTTATATTGGCAAATGTAATTGCAAATTAAAAACAACAGAATGCTCGTGTGGATTGATTCCAGAACATCTAAAAGAATTTATGATGGACCAGCATAATGATAGAAAATTCACAATACCTGAATATACGGAAGACGTTGAAGAAGTAGCTACAACAATATCAACACTTACAACTGGTACCAATGATCCAAGATACGAACCACCTGAATTACACATGGATGAAGATGAAAATGAAGCAACAACAGAAGTTCCAGAAGCAACTGTTCAAATGAGATGAGGTCATTATACTCAAAGATACGATGCCTTAAATTTTGCTATGATGTGTGATAGATTCGGTGTTTCAGATAGAGTCGCTTCATGTTTAGCAACAGCTTTATTTGAAGATATAAATTTTAGAGATGTTCATGGTAAGCTTGTTATTATGGATAAATCAAAAGTGGCTAGAGAAAAAGTTAAATCTAGAGATGCAGCGCTTCGTACACGACATACAAATTCTTCCATAACTGCATTCTCTTTCGATGGTAGAAAAGATGACTCATTAACTATAGAGAAAATTAATGACAAATTTCATACCACTATGGTAAAAGAACGGCATTTAGTTGTTCTGAAAGAGCCCTATAATGAGTTACTTGGATATGTAAATTTGGGTAGTCAAGAAGATGCAAAAACCAAACACAGAAAACTGAATGAATTTTTCAACAATAAAACATTAACAGTTGATCAATTAATTGGCATATGCAGTGATGGTGAGCCAGCAAATACTGGAACAGAAAATAGTGTTTTACGATTATTTGAAAAACAGTTAAATAGACCAATTCACTGGTTTATATGTCTGCTTCATTTCAATGAACTGCCATTTCGTCATTTATATGAAGCATTGGACAAAGCAGTCACCAGTGGACCACGAGCAGCAAGTGGAAAGTTATTCAAATTGAAAATGTTGATTTTCTCAGATCGATTTTCCTACAAAAAGGAGTTCGAAAACAAAAAAATTGATCGTAATAAAAGTTGTTGGAAATTATCTGAACTTTCATAATCTGCAAAAAAAAAATCTCGAAAAAAATCGAAGAAAATTCAGAATTTATGGGTTAAAAGTTCATTTTAGGTTATTTTTCGACAAAAAATTCCTTATATCTCTACTAAAAATAAAAAAAAATATTGGTATCAATACAGATTCTGAAAGGTGATAAAAATACCTTTCAAACAAGCCCAGATTGAGAAATCTACTATAATTCTATCCGATTTTATGACGAATTTATTAAATTATTCTATGTATATATGGAAAAATATCTATTTTGAAATTTTGGGGTGCTCCAAACCCGACTTAGAGCTATGGTCTCTTGAGCAAAATTTCTCAGAATCACCTATAAATTACGTTTTTGCTATACGCTTTATCAAAAAAAATCGTTCCATACAATTTGACCCGCCCTAATGTATAAGCTAAACACGCTAAAAATTGTACCTAACTCCAACTTGTTTCGTTTAAAATAAAAATGGTATAAAATTTTACAACTGAAACATTCAATTATTAGAATATTAAAAAAAATAATTTAAGTTATAGGCAAATTTGACAGCTGAAGATAAAAGAGTAAGTAATATGCGTACCATTTTAGTATGAGAGTTCAGTGACAATGGGTTCTGTTCCGTGTATATTTTATACGCCTTTGTAATAAGTTCGTTATCTTAGTTCTAACTAATCATGAAAATGCAAATAATTTTTTTGAATATTAGTACAAGTCATTGAGAGAAACAAATTCGATTTTATTTTAGTGCAATGACACGTCAACTTTGTTTAGACTACAATAGATAATTCGCAATGTAAATGCTTATTACTATTCATTGAAACTTTCCCTATGTATTCAAATTAAATTTACAATTTAATGTTTTTAATACGTCTCCTAAAGAAAGTCATATAATTTGAGAACTAAAATTGAATGTGGAACTTTTTATTAGGTAATTTTATATGTTTTTATGTGGCATCAATAATTATACTTCTTAAAAGTAATTTCCAATATTCATTGACTTTTTACGATCTTTTACTGATTACTAGATTAGTGGAATAATGATTAATGGAAACGGGAGAAAAGCGGAAAAAAAGATAATTTAGCAATAGTTGTGATAACGAGGAAATAAGAGAAAGATTTTTGAAATTATAGAATATCATAAAGATGGTGATTGAGAATTAGAAGATAACTTCTAGAATATGAAAAGATGGAACCGATATCACAGTTCAATGATCACAAATTTCGTATTAAATTATCATTAATGCATATCCCACAATAGGTGACATTTGGACATGATCGATCAACTAGTTTTTTCCCAATCGAATTATAAATATCTGTTTGATTCAAACGAAATATATTAGTATCTTCCTTTTGCTGAAGTCTTATTCAGAAAATTGTATTTCGTATAACATATCTGTGCGATATTCTTATTATCAAAAACTGATTTCACTTTTGAATGAAAGTTATTAATATCCTTCTCCAAAAAATCCTTATACTCTCGTGGGTGTATGATGTTATTTTTCATTTATATATAAATTATGGATCTTGGGGTCATGTTTAACTGTTGAAGATTGGAATTTATAGATCATATTATTACTGTATGTGCTTCGGCATCACGTGCCCAGGGTTTCCTTGTGCGCTCCTGCAGACAATTCAATAATATTGATGCTCTCAAGGTTTTATATTATGCTTTTGTTGGGACTAAGCTTGAGTATGCCTCGGTGGTATGGTATCCGTGCTATATTTATCAGAGTTTGTTTCTGGAGAGTATCCAGAAAAGATTTCTAAAGTATTTATCTTACCGGCTTGATGGTACATACCCACTGAGGGGAGTTGATTATGAGGCTTTACTGGTTAAACATTGCTTCCAATCTTTGCCTTGTCGCAGAGATGCTACAGTGCAAAATTTTTTGTTAACTTGATTAATAATGGTGTGGATGCCCCATCTGTACTGTCTCAGGTTTGTCTATTGGTTCTATCTCAATCCACTCGGTCTTTTGATTTCTTCGCTCTTCCGAGGGTCAGGACTAATATTCTATTGAAAGCTCCACTTACTTATATGTCCAGGAATGCGAATAGGTTGTTTCCAGATCCCTTTCATAGGAAATATTACCGATGGTTGAAGAATTTGTGGCACACTTTTGGTTTCATCTCAGTTCTTTTTCTTTTTTACCTACAAATATATACTCAAGTTCTTAGTTCTCATTTATTATTATTGTATGTTTTAATTTGCGTATATATTTAAGTTAGTTTTATTTAATATCTGTACACTGTATCTAATGTTTTTGACTTGTCCCTTAAATGGCTTGTCTGTTGGACAATAAAAATATTATTACTAAACCATTTCTTTCTGTCTTTGCTAGTCTTTTCACTTGATCCAATATTTTTCCCCTTTTATTTCACGGAATCTTTATTTTCTCATTTTAGCATTTCATAAGTCTTCCTTTTCACCTCTTACTAATGCGTTTGGCTCCGGCGACTACTTCATTATTAGCTATTCGAAATTCTAATTATGTATTTAGTTGTTTTTTCTCTATCTTTACGGCTATTGCTTCCTAATTTGTCATATTTTGCATTTATTTTTTTCTCCATCCCATTTTGTTTTATTTGCTATTCTTCTTAAGTGCTGCCCTTGCAATATCCAGGATTCACTGGGTCACAAGAGATAAAGCTTTCTCTTAGAAACCCTTTATTTTGTTAATCTACATATTAATGTCTAGTCGAACAACCAGTATCAAAGATTGTCCGCTTTTCTTTACGCGATTTGTTAGATTTACGTCTATCATTTCATCCTTTAATATAATACTTCCTTGAAAATATTTAGGTAGCAGTTACCTGTGTTTATTCTACAAGTTTGCTCGCTTATGTTTCTTGTATCAGTGATAATCAATTCATGCTTTTGCACGTACGCGTGTTCATTTCCTACTCTATTTTCTACATCTCCTCCCATATTCGTATTCAACAAAAACATGCTAATGCAGAAAAATGACATTTAGAATAGTGAAAAAGTCAAATAAACTTATAGAACTAAGACTAGTTGTATAGTTAACATCCGACTTACGAATTTAAAGTTGTAGAAAATCATATAATCGACCCTAACATTAGAAAAGCAGTCATATAGGAAATTATTATTAACATTAACGAGATAGACATTATATATATTAGAAAAGAAATGAAATTTGATGTATTGACGGAATGCTGGATAATAATGAATAGAATCGGAGAATAAAGCATGCATATATGTACATATATGTATATCCAAGTACCACCTAAAAAGTATTCAGGTTATGAACTAGGAGCCAATATAATATCAAAATTTATTAACCAGTCATAAGACAAGTAAAACCTATGAAACTCAAGTAATCAGAAGGTAATTTTGATGGAACCTGTGGTTAATTAACTTAATCACTGAAGGTTGATATACGACCCATTTCTGTATACGTATTTCGACAACTAAGTTGTCGAAACACGAATATTAATGTGGAAAGGTGTTATATATCAACCTTCAGTGATTAAGTAATCAGAAATTAAAGAATACGAATTTGGGGTAATTTTAAGGTAATGTAACATGAAATTAAAGAGGAAAATAAGGTTTGTGTATTTGGAGACAGACGGAAGGGACGGACTTTTAAAGAATGAAAGTGAATAGATTCTGGAAGTATGTTTAATATGTTAAGATATCCAAGTTTGTTTGCTTTGTCATGCAACCAAATAAAGCCATCCTGCTGAGTCAACAAACTACAGAGGCAGTCAGGGATTTATTCCAAAAATTTTATTCATCTTATAATATAAAGATTTTTTTTTATAAAATGAACTATGTTGTCTTACATGTATTTTAAAAATATTATTTAATGTAGCCACCCTCACGTTACAACTGTTCAATGTGTAATGAATGAACATATCACTAACATTGAATTCGTCAAAAGTTAAATAAATTTTGCACTACATTTCACGTTTATACCGAAAAGGAAGACTATCTCGTCTCATTGGTGATTAAGAAAAACAGGTTAAAGAAATACCTACACTTATCCATATATTTTTTAAAAAATTTATATTATATATTAAATTACTTAAGGACATACACACAAAAAACGATCACGCGCACTTGTTGAAAGAGATATTGTCATCAAGCTGTCTTAACTAGAACGATTGTTGTTAAAAAGAAAACGATATTTCCTTCAATGGGAGGATGCCAGGACATTAAAACCTGTGACAATTATAGTATTTGTATGTATGTATGTAAATACAAGTAGAATTTCATGTTTTCTATAATACACAATAATGACATAGAAGAAAGTACTTAGCTTTAATATATAAGAATAAAACGCAATTAGAAAAAGTGTGACACTTAATAGTTAAAAGGTAGGTAGGTAGGTAGTATATAAATTAGTTATTATCTACATCTATTTATATAATATATAATATATTCATACTTTATTTTATATATTAGGATTTCTTATATCATCATATTTTCGTCTCGTCATGTTAAACATAGTAATACTTAATTATTTATTTTTATTTATATATTTGTTAAAACGAGGTGGTTAAAATTTTATACAGTTCAGTAGGCATAGTATGCAAACCTTCTGCTTGGATTATTGTTGCTCTAAAGAGTAGTGGCGTGATCTCTTCCAGAAATTCTTGAAGAAACCTTTCTTCTTTTGGGTGTCCTCCCCTGAAAAATAGAATATCCTTTTTTAGTAATTCTTTCAAAAATAACTTGTAGATGAATTATTCTTAGTGAACGTGTATATAATGGTTATTTATGAGAGCATACAGAATATAAGTTAAGGGTAATAGTAACCATACTACTTTTAGAACGTCTCGCCTCCAATTATGACAAGTGTGGGTCGGTCAATGAGAGTGGTTTTAAAGTGTGTGCGCACACTTTAAAACCACTCTCATATTTAGTTAACCATCACAGTACTAATAATAATAGTAGTTCATTATGAGCCCATCAACATTAGCTACACTAGGTGCATGTAAAGTACATATGTATAATATACAAGTATAAGCATAGATAAAAATGAATTAATATTAATGATAATACATAACGATGCAGTATATGTAAATTTCGTTTCATACTACTGTGGGCAAAAAATAGTAAGACTTTTTAATTTAAATTTCGCGCGAAAACCCATTCGTCGAAATATTTTTTTCTAGGTTGGTATGACTGACAGTGACATCTGTGCCAAATGTCACATCAAAATAATCATTAGTGTTTAATATACGCTTGTCTTTCTGAAGTACAAAAAGTGCATTCGGCGGTTTTTACAATGAGTGAAATTATCCAACAAAGAAGTTCCATTAAATTTTGTGTACGGAATCAAATTTCTGGTGACGAAACGTTCAGAATGTTGCAAAAGGGCTTCGGTGATAATTGTTTGTCGCGAGCAAGTGTTTTTGATTGGTACAAATTATTCAAAGAGGGTCGAGAACGCATTGATTACGAACCACGTCCAGGACGGCCATCAACATCAACTGATGATCAACACGTCAATAGAATCAAGGAATTGGTGCTTGAGAATCGACGATTAACAGTCAGAGACCTTACTGGCATCGTTGGAATATCGAAAGGATCAGTGAATACCATTTTGAAAGATCATTTGTGCCTAAGAAAAGTGAAAGCACGATTTGTTCCAAAATCACTCAATTTTTTCGAAAAACAGCGTCGCGTTGACGTCTGTGAAACAATGCTTTCCGACTATCAAGACAAAATGAAAGGCATCATAACTGGAGATGAGACTTGGATCTACGCTTATGACCCGGAAACAGACGATCAATCGGCCGAATATCGTATCAAAGGTGAGCCGTAGCCCAAAAAACCACGTCAAAGCAAGTCAAAGTTATGTTAACAGTTTTCTTCGATTATCGAGGTGTGGTGCACTCCGAATTCCTTCCGACCGGCCAAACTGTCAACAAAGAATACTACTTGAATGTTATGCGTCATTTGCGCAATTCTATTCGTAAAAAGAGACCAGAATTATGGGCCGACAACTCTTGGTTTTTGCACCACGATAATGTACCATCGCATACTGCATTAATTCCTCGTGAGTTTTTCGCCAAATTTTCAACCAATATCGTGCCGCAACCACCGTATTCGCCTGATTTAGCTCCGTGTGACTTCTGGCTATTCAGCAAACTCAAACGTCCGCTCCGGGGAAACCGTTTTGAGTGAATTGAAGGCATTAAACGTGAATCGCTACGCGCGTTGAAGGCTATTCCTGAAATTGACTTTAACAACTGTTTCGAGAATTGGAAGAAACGTTGGCACAAGTGTATTGGGGCCAGGGAGGATTACATTGAGGGGGACGAAATAAATTTGGAAGAATAAATTAAGAATTTAAAAATTATGAACAAAGTCTTACTATTTTTTGCCCACAGTAGTATATCAATCTAACTTTTAAAAAAAGTCACTGAAATTCTTGTTCTCGTTCTTCATTGTTTAGTAAACTGGACTTTTAACTATAGAATTTGTTCTAAATATTGACTCAGAAAACGTACATGTTCTGGAAGAAAATCGTGGTACATTTAAATTAACCATTTGAAGCCCAGATACAGACTCGATCTTATTTGGCACGAGATCATAAAGGAAACTGGGACTAGCGATTTCACGAGGATTGGAGGAGTGAAACCAAATTCTATTCGCGTAAGGATAGTAGGTGATCAGTATTATTGCAAGGATATACACTTGGATTGCGCAACGGGCATGTTAATAGATTAGAAACACTAAAGAGCTCAAATAAATATTTATTATATTTAAAATACAAAAATAGAAAAATACTGCAAAAAACAAACTCAAAAAATTATCCGTACAGCAAAGTAATACTGAGTTTAAATTCATTAAATCTATATTTCATAACTAGTATGATATCCCTTGGCATTCATTATATCTCTTAAGCGATTTTTTTTCCTTATCAATATTGTGCCATTCCTCAAGAATAACACTTTTCAGCATCTGCTTGTTAGTAATTGTGTGTTTGCGAATTTTTTTCTCTAAAACTCCAAATAGATGTTAGACGGGGCTCTATGGAGGGTTGGGAAGCAATTCTTTTATGTTGCCACGCAACCAGTCACTTACAATTTTCCACTTGTGTTTTGTGTCGTTATCACGAACGAAATGAAAATCTGTTTGTATACCCAATTTCACAGCACTAGCTTCCAAATTTTCTTTAAAATAGCTATATAATGATGTTTGTCCATTTTCGTTTCAACAAACACAACTACTTTTCGACCACTGGTAAAAAACAAATTTGTTTGAATAAGACTTATATTTTGTAAAATATAACCAAATAAGTTCTTAACTGCTCACTGTACGGACAAATGTTTGAGTCAGTGTACATATATTTTATTCACCACAAATTTAAAAATTTCAAAAATATACGCTGAAAACTCTTAAGTTTTAACTTGTGGCAAATATAAATAGAATTTCACACTAAAGAAGCATATTCCAGTCTGCAGTATACTAAAAAACAACACAAGTATTTGATTGTTTCTGGAATAACCACATTTGGAGCTTCGCATTATGAACACAAGCATTGCGGAAGGAGCTTTATAGGTTGTAGATGTACAGTACTGTGCAAAAGAAAGTAGCATTTTTATTTAGCAAAACGTTTTTACTAGTAATTAATGGGTTAATTTAATTTATAATAATTAATACATCTTTCCAAGAACGATTCGCTTATTGGTAGAAATATAAGCACTGGAAATTTCCAAGTTTATAACATCATATTTCCGCGTAGGGGTGCGATCGACCGCCTGATAAGAGGATTAAAGTAATAAATTTTATTGTACCACAAAGCTCTGCAATAAAATTTCAAGGCAGAGTTATTTATCTACAAGATTTTGTTTTTAATTCAGTGGTAGAAACGATACAGTGCGGTTCCACAATAGAATTTATTTAGATTATTAAAAAACGCGCCTAAGAATTAAATATTCATTTTAAGAAAAAATTGTGAGCTGTAAATTGTTATAGTAGATAGAAAATGCCTAGAATAGCATTACTAGACAGAAATAACATTATTATTTTATACTAGGAGGGTTATAGTCAAGTGAAAATATCAAAGATAGTGAAATGTTCCCGGTATGCCGTGAAACAAACAATAAAAAGAATGACTGAAACCGGCAGTGTAAGTGATAGACCAAAGAGTGGACGTCCAAAAAGCCCAGTGAAGCTGATGCACAGTTTTTAACAGTTAGTTTCTTAAGAAATCGTAAGAAAGTTAGCGCAGAATTAGCAGATTTTGCGTGAACATCTGGTACTTCGGTACATTCTTCAACAGTAAGGCGATACTTGCTCAGATCAGGCTTGAGGTGATTCATGGCCGTAAGAAAACCCTTATTGCGACGAGGTAATAGAGGGAAACTATTAAAATATGCCAGAGACTACGAAACATGGGAATATAATGAGTGGCGTCTGTTAGACGACGCCCTGGTGAAAATTTCAACTTGTGTAAGATTATTATTTATCCTTTTGTAATATAATAGTTTCTTGTAACATTCAAGACGGTGCTTCTTTCTTTTGCACAGTACCGTATGCCTACAAAAGGTAACTCTCTATCAACTAAATACCTAAACCTTTTACAATTCATTATAGGTAAGAACATGGCTATCGGCAAAGCATTTAAAAATAGTGGCGTCTTTTCCTTTTGTATAACGAACCACACAAGCATTTACCAATATTCAGGGTAAGATTGATCTGCTTACACCATTTAAACAACAATGAATATTGCTCTGTTATAGTAAAGCATCATCAATATCATTAGCCTTTTAATTAAAGAAATATTCGTTTTTTCCAAAATATCATATATTTGCTAAAATTTGACACAGGCTGCCCTGAATAATTCTGGATTTAGCAAGTGCTACGAGAGTCGAAAGAGTTTCGGAATCACTGATCTATAATATATTGACTATAATAATATCAAAACAATTTGTTGTTTATTTAGAATATATAAATTAATGTCTGGAGAAACTTTTGACAAAGACGGCTCAGTCAAAACATAAACAATACCGCTTGCAGTAAAAATCCAGTACCTATAGAAAATAATACTGTTACGTATTTTCTGGAATTCGTTGGCGATAGCAAAATGAAACATCGAAATAACGGAAACAACTTTTACATCACTCGTTTAACCATTAATTAAATTCAACTCGACTAATAGAGTTAAAAGGTAATTAGATATTTCACTACTATCGAACTACACGCATGATTTCTGCTGCTTATATAAGCACAACGAATCGGAAATGTTTCTTTTTCTGGAACGGGCACATTCTCAAATATCTGGTGAATTTCTCGCAATATTTATTGCATATATTGACCGCTAAAAGTTTGGAGACAGTACCTTATGTAGCTTTATCACCTCCTTAAAATAATCATTTAAATGAAGATGAATTGGTAATGCATATTTGTAGATTAATAATACGACTAACTTTTTTGCATGTGGCCGTTATACAAATGGAAATAATTGTTTTGCTTATATTGATTGTAAGAAAATAAACATTCCCCAAAAAATAATTTTTGTGCAAGCATTTTGGTCAACAGAATAATAGAACTGTACTGCTCAAAACAATATTTCATAAAAATTATAAACTAAAAAAAAAATATTTTTCGGCTTCATGATATTTAGAAACGTGTATCTAAACACTTTATTGTATTTTACTTGGTTGGACAAACTTTAATGTAATCTTGTTGGGATAGTATATGTGGGCAACAACCGGCCCGCTTGTCGTATTATTTCATGTCTGATATCTGAAAATTATAAACCGGCCCGCGAAACATTGTTGTATTTGATTTATTTCATGTCTGATATCTATCGCTAAAAATTATAAACACTACTTTAAAATGCACTACCTTTAAACGCGGCCCACGAACGTATTTGTACATTAAAGTTTGGCCCACAACATGTCAAAGATTGCCCATACCTGGTATATTGTTTAAGTCTTTTGCATTTCCTAACAGCATTTTCAGGGTATTATTAGGGCGTGAACATACTTTAAACCCGTGTGTCACACGATGGAAAGGTACATTTTTAAAGACATATAGGGCCTTTCTAAAAATTGATTATTTCCGAAATTTCAATTTCATAGAAATTTTATTTGTAAGCCGTAATGAATCTATTGACTTAAATGATTTCGTTAAACAGTCTTCACGTTAAAATCGTTAACATCTTAACGGTATAAAGCATGCAACAGAAGATGTTCATAATTTTCTGATTAACATCAATTTCCCATTAACAAAAGTAATCATATCCAACATTTCCTAATCAATGGATTAATTAGAAAGGCCAACAGACATCAAGTGATAAAAGTATTTTGCTTTGGTGACAAAAAATCATATTTTATACAGCAAATAATACACGTCTTGAAGAGATTAAAAAATCCGAATGTGTGCAATAAACAATACATCGGCCAAACCAAAAGATGATTGTTTTAATATTTTCAACCGGGAAAAATCGGGTTAGCGAGACATGTATTAGAAAATAACCACAGTGTTAATATGGATTGTTTACATTTGATAAAGAACGTCTTATCGCGAACTGGACGCGTATATTAATTCAGTTGAACGCTATGATTAAAGACTCGATCACACAGTGACCATAATAACCTTTTTCGCGTAGTGCATGTTAGTATTTTTAAAAATCTTGTGAAACAGACACAGTGCAAAAATGAATATTTTTGGTACTTTTTTCGCCGTTTTACCCCCTTTTATCATTGACAACTTGGTTGTCGAAATGCTAAATTTTAGAAAGGGGTCTATATCAACCTTATTGATGCTCTGCAGTGGGATAAGTGTTACATTTTTAGTATAGGAAAAATATCAAATTTCAATTTCATAGAAATTTTATTGTAATACTACATAAAATCGTTACAACGGTATAAAGCCGATTGTCATATCAAACATTTCTCGGAGCCTCCCAGACATCAAGTGATAAGGCTTTGGCAACATATTTTATACAGCAACACGTCTTCCCAAGTGTGTTCGATTGTTTTAATATATGGGAAGATTGGCTGACCACTGCTTTTTCTCTCTTATTAATTCAGTTGAACGCTATTTCTACTTCCCCCTTTTCATTTGCCAAATTTTAGCGATGCTCAAATGCAGTGGGATAAGTACAAACAAACGCTCTTTGAGCACATAGGCCACAAATATGCAAACGATTTTTTGTTTGCATTAATAGAATCTGGGTTGCAATTTCTACATTCCAATTGCGACAAATATCGATCATGTCTTGGTTTTATTGATATTGCGCCTACCCCAAAAAGCGAGTTTTCAAAAAGCGATTCCAAAGTTACTTTTTCTCACTACAATCATTTCAGCAACACTTTGCAATGTTCTTCTTTTTCCAATTGATCTATGGCCATCCAAGCCCGTCTCTTGTATGACGTGTTTTCAAGTCGAACGAATCTCAAAACAGCACATCAGTTAGTTGATTAACTGAAAGTACTGATGTAATGTAAGCGTCGAATTTTTCATTGCGTCAACTATAGTGGTTGCATTGTAGTAATTGCTACTAATTATAAAATTTTATTTGCATGTTTCCAAAAGGGTGTAATACGTCAGAATACAAAAATAATGTTAAACACAGAACGTACGAACGGTAAGAAATTAAAAAAAGGTTACGTGTCCTGTATCTTT